>RJWK010000714.1:10000-94451 GCA_004363435.1 Platanista minor
ATACTATATATGAACATTTTTCTAAATGTTTACATTACCAGGAAATTCCAAAATATTCAAAGAAATGCCAAATGTGTTATGTTTCTCTTAGAGCAAGTTGAGTTGTAGAAAAAGCATACTGCAATGCTGTCCGCAGAGAAATATTCAGATGACAGTGAGTACACAGGATATGGGCAATTCCTCCATTTTGCAGGCTTCACTAAAACTGCAATTCCTAACTGTGTAGACTTTACACTCTGCACTGACTTGAGGGCAGATGTATCCAGGATGGCTTCTCCTATTTCAGTTTTGGAAATCATTCTACTCTCCTCACTCCAGATGAGGTTTGCAAGGAGCCTCTTTTATAGTTCTCTTTTAGGATTTCTGTGAATAGTTTGTTACATATTCAATAAATATAACTTAGCATGTCCCCTTAGCATGAGGCTTACAAATTTATATATTTGGAAAATATCCTTTCAGGGTTTGTCATTTGTTGCTGACTGAAAAAAGTGAATAGAGAATTTGAGATTTGCTAGCAGTGTTTGATAAAAAGATGAATATGCGCTCTTTAAGAAAGAAATGATACTGTTGCTTGTAGACAACTAATCCACTACAGAGGAAAAGAATATTGGATACATTGTTACAAAGTTTAAAGTTGGTGAAGTTCTTTGCTTTGTCTTTTTCATTTTTTAATTAAAAACATTAACCTGATTTGCTCTATTTATAAAAACTACTCAGTTTTTATCATTTTATTTTAATAGTAGCTTCCTTCCCAAAATAAAACAATTTTAAAGCCTCTATTTAGGACAGATCATGAGACTCCATGTGTATATAAGATACTGGGGTTTTTTTTAAGATTTTTAATTAACAGACAATATTGTAGAAAGGGGTTTTAAAAATAGACATTGTCAGGGTTTCAGAATAATATGTAAGATGTATCTTTATCTTCAAATTCATCAAGTTGTATACATTAAATATGTAGTTTTTTGTATGTCAATCATACCTCAATAAAGTGGTTTAAAATCCTAAAAATAAAATGTAAAGTAATACCACCAAAAATTCAGTGATCATTTAATCTTAAACATACAATTTGAGTCATTTTTAAGACATTCCAACTTCATTATGGGCAGAAATGTGAGTTTTAAGCTGTGTTGGCAGGAAGGAAGCAAACATTTTTGCTGTTTTATATATTATATGACTCCACATTGTACTTCCTTGGATGTGTCTACCCAGTAAGTAGACCAGCAACACGGAGCAAGCCACGTTAACCCTTCTCATGAGGACCTTCAAGGAAAGTAAGCTAACACCTCCTTTATCTCCGTTTCAAAACTGTAATATCTCTGTAAACATCTAGAAAGTTCATTTTCCCAACTTGCGGACGAAAGTAATGTTATTGATAACAAGTTAAAGATGATATGTCACTATAGTTTACTTTTTTATTAAGAGATACTTTAAGTATTAATGTATAAACATCTACCTATGTTAAAGCATTAATATTTTTTCTCTAACCTAGTGAAATTTTAATATGCCATGATGGTTAAAATTTTAATGAACTAAAGTAGAAATCAAATCACACTGCAGATGCCAATATACTTATAGGCTCATATTGGAACCCCTAAGTGTAGAGAACATAGAAGGAACATGAACTCAAATAAAAGATACATCTGTAAACTTCTAGTATACCTCAGCAGTTCAGACATTTGGAAACATTTGCCAAGTTAATATTCATCTCAGTATGAATTGGCTTTGACCTTGAGCCTCCGGTGTGCTTCAAGATAGTTTAATTTACTGTATTAACACTAACCCCAATGGATATCACATTCATAAGGAACCAGTTTGGCATCCTCTGAAAAGTAAGCAGATAAAAATAAAGATTTTTTTTCAATAGTTAGTACACAGGACAAGCAGTTGACATTTATTAATTTCTTTCATTTCTTCCACACTGCGGAATAAAACGCCAAGCATATTGATAATTGTTCAGACAAACCCATGAGTCATATTATCACCACTGCACAGACCCCCTAGAAGCAGAGTAAGAAATTAATAAACACTTGAGGATTTATTGATGCTTGGATTACTTATTGGGTTTGCCAATGATTGGCTCTACATGGAAGCATCATATTACACAAGAATATTGTAATTTATTAGGTTACTTCTTCACTACCCAAATATTTGAATTCTGCTTCTGTACACAAGAACTATTTCTTCAACTAATACAATGCAAGTCCTTACAGACATTTGTTCTATAAGCAATACCTCTATTTTAATTAGCACCAGATAAAATATCAGTCACTCTTCACATTGAACAATAAACTAATATAACCACTATTATTTCATCAATTTGTTAATAGTCTGCATTTGGTCATTAAGTATCTCAAAGTTTTTTCTTACAAAATTTTTAATTCCTTCAGATAAAATGTGTGCATATACACGAGTGATATTGCATATAATGTTAAGGTGCTCATATAATGTTAAGGTGCTCATATAATGTTAAGGACCTGCTGAAGTTTGTCTGTGGTCTTCTTCACAATTTCAGTTCACACTCTCAGACTTGATAGACAGGTGATCTGTATGCATGACCATACTGAGCATAAATCTGAGAAGATTCCCTATCAAGTTATCTTTATATTTCATGAAGAGATGATGTGACTTCTGTATAACTATTTTTTTTTTCTTTTTTGGTTGTCAAATAATCCTTTATCAAAATATTTTCCTCTGTAGTTCTTAATTATCTGGGTGTTCTACTGTCCCACTGTCAATGTCATTGGTGATGTCATATGGGCGGCAGCCATCAGCATTGTAGCTCACAAACTAGGCAGCCTCCAGGACCTCTTTAATGATTCCAGAGAGTTCTCTGGCCAAAGGTTGGTGCTGTATCTGTCAGGCAATATTGGCAATCTCATCAAAAGTGCTATTTCCATTGTGCTTATAGTTTTTCTGCTTCTTTCCATTTCTGGGTGGTTCTTGAGGGTTTTGATTGTTCAGAGAGAGGCAGAAGGTACCACCTCAATCTGGGCCTGCCTGTTCTGAATGGTCAGTTTCACTGTAATCCTGACTTTTCAAGTCACCAGTTGTCTTGGCCATGTCATCACCAATCTCTTTTGGAGACAGATCCAGGCAGATGGCTGTGGGAGCCAGGGTACCTGTGACACTGTTTCCCCACTGAAACACCTCAGGTGTATGACTTTGATCTTGTTAGGGTCAAACTTGGGCGCCCTGGCATAGAGGCAGCTTGTGTAGGATAAACCAGTGGGGGGACCACAGGGCCTCCTCCACAGGAAGTCAGAAAGCACCCCCCTCCACATAACTTTTAAATGCTAATCTTTTGTTGTAGAGGGTCCTATCTTGTGAGCAAATATTACAATAATATTTAATGTAGACATATATCTTCCGTATATTTTTGCTATGTTCCAGAACACAGCCAACAACCTAGAAAAATGAGAAAACAAACAAAAGGCACCTAAATTTAAATATAGGTATACATTTCAATATATGCAAATATAGATTTTGCTTTAAACAAACAAAACTTTAGATACCACAAATGTATTGTATTTTAGTCTAATACTTTATCATTGTAAGAGTCTGTCAGATCTTCACTGAGAACTTATGAACTCTTAATTTAGATACAACCTATACAGACCGGTTAGCTGGTTTCCCAGCTCACAATGAATTAGAAAATGAAGTGTTTGTTGGCAGCAGGAACACTGACAGAATTAAGAAGTAAACATCAAAAAAAAAAAAAAAATCCCACTAAAGAAATAAAATATTTAAGTGTCAGGTCCTTAAGGAGTAGAATGGCTGCCTCAATAAATAACCTCTGAGAACACTCCTCTAAAACAATGCATGCGGGCTTCCCTGGTGGCGCAGTGGTGGAGAGTCCGCCTGCCGATGCAGGGGACACGGGTTCGTGCCCCGGTCCGGGAAGATCCCACATGCCGCGGAGCGGCTGGGCCCGTGAGCCATGGCCGCTGAGCCTGCGTGTCCGGAGCCTGTGCTCCGCAAGGGGAGGGGCCTCAGCAGTGAGAGGCCCGCGTACCGCAAAAAGAAAACAAACAAGCAAACAATGCATGCTTCAAATGATTCTCTGTTCTGTGCCCTCAGTTTAAGGGGAAATACTCTAGATTTTATAGCAAGGGTAGCATTAAAGAATGGTCAGGTAACAACTTTTGACCTTTAACGTGGTAACTAATACAGATCAACAACTCAGTCACAGATTAAAACAAGTACAGGCAATGTAGTTGTAATCTTTTTGCCCAGTTATTTGATGCAAATTGTCCAGGTCTGTGTGAATAGTTGAATTGCATTAAAGGTTTTTCTGCTGTTCCTATTGTTCAGTAATTTGCTTAGGTTGTTCCCATCTACTGGGATTGTATTTATGAATATTCATGTTTATAGGGAGGAATACACAAGCATATGGGGGATGCATACTTGGCTGCAGAATTCCCTGTAACCCATTTCATAGAAATATTCAGTTTGGATAAATTTTCCTTTTTTTTTCCTGAGAGAACAGCTTCAGCTGTCTTGCTTGTTCATACCTTTGATTGCTCTTATATAAACAGTAAAGACACTTTGCAGCTATAGTTTTTCCAGGGCTTCTGGGCAGATATGCTTTTAACAGCTTCTTTCAAGTCTTCTTAGGAATGTCTCCGAAATGGCAGTTTAGAGGTTGGTGCAAAAAAAGTCAACAATTGTAAGGAAAGCCCTGCCAATACAAATAATAGATTTCATGCTTTCAGAGAGGGTTGTATTTTGTGTTTGTCTCTACAAGTTTGCTTCCTTATAACCCCCTTTTCTTTCCCCTGTATCCTCACCTAACCCCAGAAATTATTGTATTTGGCTTAAAATTAGTGAAAAATGCTCCTTAATACTGGGGCAGTCTGGCTAATGGACTTAGGTCGAAATAATTGATCCTGAAAACAAGGAAATCCACCCAAATCCTATCTTTACGCTCTTCTTAATTTCATTCCATGCTTCACAGACAGTCCAAGCAGGGTTCAGAAATGTCAACTATTACGCAGCATTTAAATCCATTTGCCTCATATAGGTCTGTTCTATCAGAAATAAAATATTTCACAAACACACTTTTATCATCCTCTGTCATCTCCTGCAAAGCTTAAAACATAGAGGGAAGGAGAACAGGTGTACCAAAAGAATTGGTCAATATAAATATGAGAGCTGTTGGCTGATGCCAACATAGTCGTGCTTATTCTAACCCAATGTGAAGAATAAAGCAGTAAAAAGATAATGGTAAATAATTTCCATAGCATAGAAATACACCCGGAAGCCAAATAACATTGTAAAAATAATAAAATTAGCCTTAATTATGGGTGTGCAATTCTATAACATTAAAGTACCAGGGAAGTCCAGCACACTAAAGTATAAATATAATTCTTTCAGAGTCATGGAAGATAGAAAGCAATTTCCATATAGAACACAAAAAATATGGTAAAAAGTTAAAATAGTAGTCTATTTTGTTTACTCAATAAACAGTTACTGCATGCTCATTGTGTGTGTGACAGGTATTGTCCTAGGCACCAAATACAGCGGTAAACTTCTTCCCTTAGGATCTTATATTCCAGCAGAGGAAGAAGATGATAAACAAATCAATGCACAAATAATGTATACTTTGTTAGATGGTTAAAAGCGTTAAGGGCAAAAATAAGTCGGAGAGAAAAAGAAAACACAGAGGGAGGTTTGAAATTGAACATAAGGTAGCGAGGGAAGACCCTACTGAGAAGGGGGCATTTGAGAAAGTCTAAGAGGGATGAAGGGGCTAACCACGAAGAGCTGTCTTAGGCAGGAATATCCAGGGTAGAGGCAAACACGTTGTCCTGTTTCATGAACAGCAGGGCAACCCAGGGGGCCTGGACCACATGAAGGAGGAGGAGAATGTAGCAAATGAAGCCAGAGGACCCAGCAAAGGAAAACTGAGGAGCAGCAGCCAGTGAGATCGGAAGAATAGCAGGAGAGTGTGCTGAGTGGAAGCCAAGGGAAGCAAAGGTTTCGAGGAGAAACTGTGTTCAGTTTTTCTGAAATTCAAGTAAGCCAAGATCCAAGAAATGGGACTGAGCAATGTCTTTGGTGAGAGTGACGAGATCCGTTTCCTTATAGATGCGCACCTACTGGAAAGTCCGATTGGGAGATGGCAAGTGGAGGTAACTCTTTCAGGGAGTTTTGCTTTGAATGGGAGCAGATAAATACGAGCTGAAGGGTTTTTATTTCGTTGTTGTTATTGTTGACAAGAAATAGTGGTATGTTCATTCTGATGGGAATGATCTAGTTCAGACTGAAAAATTGATGCTTGCCGGAAAAAAAGGGGAGCACCTGACACCAGAGTGGAGGGTGGCCTTAAATAAGGGCACGGTCAGCACATCCATAATAATTGTCGTGAGAGCAGAGTATATCGTGCGTATAGTTGGAGGTGCGTATGGAGGAGACAACAAAGCTCTCTGCTGATGACTACAATTTTCTTAGTTAATAAGGAAGCAAAGTTGAGAGAGAATGGATGAGGAATGGGTGTTGGAGAATGAATGGGCTAGGGAAATGTATTGATAGTATGATTGCTGGGGAACACTACCAACCCACATAATGTTATTGATCATGAATTTAAAATGAGACCACTAGGACTGCTGTGTGTTTTTCTTAAGCTAGTCTTACTGCTGGGTATAAAGGCAGTGTAGGTAGGCAGTTGGATTGAACAAGGTTGGGATTTTGCCAGACTAAGTCAATGAAGCAAGAGGGAGTGAGGGCGCAGGGGATATTTGCAAGGAGGGGCTTATGATGAAGGACACAGTGTCTAAGCTGAGTAAGCAGAGGAGTATGGACATGAGGAGAGGAAGGACAATGCGGAAAAGGTGACAGTATTGGATTTTAGGGTCTAGTGAAGTTAATGTTGGAATGAAAGTTCTAGAAAGAGTAAATTAGAATGATGGAAGCCATGGTTTGAGAATGGGATCTCAGATGTGAAATTATGCGGGGCAGGGGGGAGGGGAATAAAAATTATTGGCAAAGAAAAGACCTAGAGAGTGAGTAGTTGGAGGTGGGTAGAGAGCAAGTTCATTGTATGAGAGGAAGTCAAAGGACTGAGGGTTCATATGATTGGATACTGTGGACTTTGCATTCACGAAGGATTAAATCAGTAGCAGTACATGAGAAGATCCAGGAGCTGAGTTTTCAAGAAATGATGACAAATGACCTGGAAGTCACTACATGACTGTGGCACGCAGTGATAGGAAGGTAATATGAAATTCAATACACGTTTTTAGAATAGGGAAGGAGAATAATCTGCCATGAGGAGTAGGGACAACTATTCTACCTTCAGCTCAAGTGATATACGGTTCATGGTAGTGAAATCAGCTCCCACTTGAGAGGGTAAGAGCAGGGAGGCAGAGTGAATGTTCGTAGAAGAGGTTGAGGCTATGGAAGATTTTGCCAGTAATTTCCCTTGAGTACCAGGGGAAGGGTTTTTGGGTGTTGGCCAAGTATGACAGAGGGGATGTCAATCAGGCTGTATGGGCGCTTATATTGTGGGGAGAGGGTCATGGAAGGCCTGGGCTTCTAGGAATGTTTGATAAAAGCAGACATAAAGGGGACAGTATGATGAGCTATTTTTTATCTCTTCTTTTTTTTCTTGAGATATAATTGGCATATAGAATTATTTTAGTTTCAGCTGTACAACATAATGATTCGATATTTGTGTGTATTGTGAAATGATCACCACAATAAGTCTAGTTAACATCCATCACCATACAGGATTAGTTCCGATTATATCAGTACTTGGAGAAAGACGATGAGGCTACGAGTGTCGGTGAGACTAGTGTGGGGCTGGCCAGGAACATGCAGGGTCCTGGTCTCTCCACTCCCTAAAGGGTGATATAGGAGCGGGGAGGGGTCGTCTTATCTGAAGCAGTCAGATCTCTAGGGTCCTCTTGCTCCCTTTGCCAGGACAGTGAACTACTCCTTAATGAAACAGGCCCTGTGTGCCTATGAGTCTTCAGTTCCAGTGCTTTACATAGTAACTCACGTACTGGAGCAGAGGCTCACAACAAGTGCTCTTCCTTTAAGCTGCTTTTGCATCTACCATAAAATGAGAATGAGCATATTATACTGCTGTCTTTCAAGAATGTATATTTAATGCACACAGTCCACAAGAACACATTTTCTTCCATCAGCCCAAGCTTCATACGGTCCTAGTTTTTAAAAAATTCCTTCCCTGTTTAGTTCAAAGTGCATTTTTTTTCCTGAAAGGCAGCTATGAAAAACAACAATAATAAATATCTGAATTATTACTGGAAGGGCAGATGGACATTTTCATCCTTCAACTTAGAAGATCATTTTAAAATCAAGTCAAGTGAACCCCAAACCTTAAAAGCATCATAAATTTTGTTGTAGAAACGCTAATAGACAAACTATGAAAATGATGTCCCGATACCTACCTCACTTTCCTTTCTGTCTTGCCTACAGAGCTAGAATGGGAGCACATGGAGGAACACTGACGTCCTCCCTCTCCCAGCTCTTTATCAGGTTCTTTTTATAGCTCCTTACTACTTTTAACCAGTTTAGGCATGGCACATAAAGTATGCTTGAGCATCTCCACAGATTTCAGACAGGCAGTACTCCTTCCCACAGTCCACCATGCTCCCAGTACTCAGAACCATGGTCCCACCTCTAGCTTTGAATGGCCTGGTGGTCTCATACCTATAGTCATATATCCATTCAACAGGTTGGTGTTGCACTTCACCTAGACACTGAGGATGTAATGTAGATCCAAAATAGGTAAGTCCCTATTCTCATGGAGGTTCCCGTGTAGTCGGAAAGACAGAAACTAACAAATGTATAATCACAAACTGAGTCCATCATAGAAAAGAACACTTTGATGTCATGTAACTAAACACACGGAAACTGTGTGTGAGTTTCTGTGTATTTCCGAGGGGGGTGTGGGGGGCGGCACAAAGGAAACTTTCTTGAAGAAGTGATACTTGCATGAGCAGAATTTGAAGCATGAATTAATCAGATAGGAATAGGGTGAAGTTTTCTAGCAGGAGGGAACAGAATGTGCAAATGACCTGTGGCAGTCAGTGAATGGTACATTTGACACTTTTGAAGAAGACCAGTGCAGCTGGAATAGGGACCGAGAAATGACTTGTAGGCAGCCAGGGTCATATCATTATACACAAACAATTGCATCCTGTTTATCTCACAACTTCACGTAGTAATCTTTTGTTCCTCTTCTCTGGCAATTCTTGGCATGGTCAACCCCAATTCTCTCAATGATATTGAGGGAACAATAAGAGTTGTATGTTACTCCTTAGGCATCCACAGACTGTCCACTTGCAAGCTCAAGCTCTTCTTTTCATGACTGAGTTGAACATCACATCTTCTCCATCTCAGCTTCCTTAGTTTTTTTTGCGGTACGCGGGCCTCTCACTGTTGTGGCCTCTCCCGTTGCGGAGCACAGGCTCCGTATGCGCAGGCTCAGCGGCCATGGCTCACGGGCCCAGCCGCTCCGCGGCATGTGGGATCCTCCCGGACCGGGGCACGAACCCACGTCCCCTGCATCGGCAGGCGGACTCTCAACCACTGTGCCACCAGGGAAGCCCAACTCCCTTAGTTTTTAATGTGTCCTTATACTGTATAACCCTCAACAACCTGTATTACGGTATTGGCCTACTACATTATACTGCTATACAGAGACTGTATTGTCTACCTAGTTAGTACCTCATGGAGTGGCTACTGGCTAGACAGTTGTAAATTCAGTCAATATACTATTGCTTAATAAATGTGTATTGAATTAAATTATCTTAAACATTTCAGATTCTTCAGATAAAGGCATCGCACAGAACATCTTATTAGTATATGTGCATGGACAGACACCATCTAATACAGGTGTTTACTGAAATAAAAAACAACAACAAAAACAGATACTGTAACTGAACTTAATAGAAGAACACATGTAAAGGTATTTTTGAAAAAAAAAATGTAATTAAGCGAAACAAGTTACCAGTGTTTTCCCTTACGTGTATTATATTTTGTAGTAAACCATGGTTATCAAGCTACAACTTCAGAGAGCTGCACTTTCAGAGCAGGATATGTTTTATGATCCAGGATTTGTCATCTGTTAGGAATATTTTAGCTTGCTTAGCTTCTGAGCATTAAGAATAATTTTTGACAAAAGGCTTAACTTTGTATGATTATCACCAGTTTTTTAATTCATCCCAGTGTGATTTTAATGTTCACTTAAGTACAAGAGAATGACATTTTCATCTGCTGAATTGCATAAATGCCCAACCAAATAAAAATGCTTATTGTAAAAAGAAACCTTTTAAGTGTAAGGGATGTATACTGAAAATATCTTTTCTCCCCTTTGGAGTCTCTGGGTAAATGACTGGTTAGTGGCTGGTTAGTGGCTTAATAGAAGGTCTTTTCATCCCATTACACATCAAAGTTATGGAGTCTCCAGTGTGGCAGATAAAAACTTTTTGGCCCAATTGTCAGGACATTTACAGCTCCTTTCAAAACAAAGTGGAGTCATTCCCAATGTATTTATGCTAGGGATAATTGGGGAAAATATGTCATTGGTAACTACCATTATTTAATTATAACTGTTTAGATTTGAGCATTCAGTTGGAATGTTAAACCTTTCCTGGTTAGTATTCCCCATTGCATAAAATAACAAAGTAATAACAAATGCTCATTTGAAATGTGCTTGTTTTACTGGCATACAGGTACTAGTCATACATTATTGCTTTTAAGAAAGGCCATAAAAATATATGACACAATAATCTGTATTCTCTCAACATATTTATACATATATATGTATATGTGTGTGTGTGTGTGTGTGTGTGTGTGCGCGCGCATAGTATATATAGTAACTCCGGAGGGTTTTTTGTTCTTGTTTTTGGTGAATTTTGATAAGTTGGGATAGCAAATCTGATCTCAAACCTCGCTTCTTCAGCAATAAACATCAAAACCTAAATCAGAAACAGTTGCCTCTGTTTCCCTTTATTAAAGATGACACAGTCTTTAAGTTGATGCAGGAAATCATGCTTGTTATTGCAGGTACCGAACATTGCCTTAAGGATATTCTCAATGTGCCCTGCCATTCCTGGAATAGAACTAAAAATGTCATGAAACTAGTAGGTGTGTAAACGAATGCTATGTTCAAAACATTTTGTTATTTTTCTCTGAAATATATGCATGCTTGAATGAACTCAAAGGGTCTGTGACCCAGAAAAAACAAAACTTTAAATAGCAATTAAGGCATTTTTTTTCTTATTTCAGCATATAAAGACAAGGAAATATAATGGTTTTAATAATTAAGGATGCAGACTAATGCACACATTTTGCAGCACTAATAAAAACTTCCTGTTATCATCTCTATTTTTAAGAATGAAGAAGGCATTTCCTTAATGCACCTCACTGCTTCCCCTGCCGGCTCTGTTCAGGCTCAGAATTTGATAACATTTCCAAATTGTAAAAATAAAAAATAGCATTAAAAATTGATTTAAGTCCAACTTTCCAAATCAGTTAACCCAGAGGTTAAGTGCTGCTGCCCTTGACCAAAGAGACAGTTTGTTCCCTTTTTATAAGACCTGAGTGTAAAGAATAAAGGCAGCATTTTTCTTCTTCTCCCTTTTAAAGAAGCCACATGTAATGTTCTCTGAGTTAAGTTTTACCATTCATAATGAATGCAGTCTCGCCATTCAAATGCAACCATAAGTACACAGAAGATAAGAATTTAATTAAATGTAGATTAAAACCAAACAGGAAAACACACTAGCTGATAATTTTATCCCATCCTCTGGCCATATTTTTTATACTTCCTTCTTGTTCTTCTTTGGGCTATAGCTTATCAACATGCCGATAGTACCATAACTCATTACATCTGATGGTGCAGCAGAAATGTGCAGGCTCTGTGCTTGGATTTCCGAGGCACTTAAAATGCAAAGCATGTAAATGTCTCTGTTAAATATACTAGTGTGCTAACAGTGGTGAAAAGGAGGTGATTCTGAAAAAAATCCCTAAACCTCTCACAAGAAGCATTAGTACTGCATAGTAGCAAATGGAATTTTCAAAGTGGAACCAATTCACGTTTTCACACATATATGGTAGGCTTAATATTTTGAAGTTGAGCTCCTTCAGCAGTTGGCAAGTTTGAGTGCCAATCAACTTGCTTAGGTTACTTCAATGTATGTAGAGTTTACTTCAATGTATGTAGAGTTTTCCAACAATGGAAAAAATACCACTTTCTGAAGGAAAGTGGTATTTTTTCCATTGTTGTCCATAATTTAGTAGCCCACTGTCTTTGTGCTTGAAAGTTGCTCTCATTAATCTTATATAGACCCTCCCAAAATTATCTCCTATTATTTAATCTGAATCTATTGAATTGTTAAGGTAGAGACCACAAAATCTCAGGAAGGGATAGAAGGCCTTAGTTAGTAAGACAATTCATATATATTATTTATCCTTAATCAGTTTAATTTTTTTCTAACAATCATTTCTAATTATTGTAGAAATAAGCAATGAACAGTTTTTAAAAAACTAGGTCATCTTAGAGGAAGGCTATAGACTAAATACAATATTTTTTAAATCCAAAAGAGAATACATATTGGATCTGTTAATTAAATATTAGGCTAAAGTTTAGAATGTCAGTACATTCTTCATTGTACAATCTTGATTTATTAAGTGCTAGCGAAGCATAACGGAATCATTTCTATATTTGCATGCTGTGTATCTAAAACTAAGAGCCCTAAGAAGTGTAACAAACCTTTTTTTTAAAGCAAAACTAAAATGCTGTGGGTAATCTGTCTTTTGAAAGGTAAAAAATTGGTTACTTTTTTTTTGTTTGGCAATGGGTTGTTTGGCTCACATGAATGAATAGGGTTTTTCAATTAAAAGCTCTCTGAAAAAATGCTTTAGTTTTTTGGGAATTCCCTGGTGGTCCAGTGGTTAGAACTCAGTGCTTTCACTACCCGGACCCAGTTTCGATCCTCGGTGGGGCAACTAAGATCCTGCAAGCTGCACGGCGCTGTCAAAAAAAAAAAAATTTTTTTTAAGATCTAGATTTTTGCTTCTTTAATGTAATCTTGACATTCTTGATGGTTTGAAGTACTAAACTAACAGCACTACTTTCTCTGCATTAATTGTCACATGGTCACTTTGCACTCAAATTGATATAATACGATGCATTGACATAGCTACCAATTTTGCCTTTAGGAATAAATCAAAAAATTAACTCAATTTCCAAAGATATCAAAAATTTCACCATCTAGGGAAACAATGTTTAATGGAGTGAACCTATATTTTCTTGCCATTAAATCCTTTAGAAAAATGAGAGTCACAGTATGGATGTGAGCTAAAATGTGGAAGTTAGCTGTACAGAGTGGCTTTGTCCAGACTGCTGGAGACATGGCTGGGGCATCTGTAGTATTCTCTATCAAAGCATTAACCTTTGGCCCCATCTTCATAAGTTAGTTTCACTGGTGATATTAGGAAGGAACAAAATAAAGCTATGGAAAGTAAAACTGAATTGCGAAATGGAGGAACGTATTGGGGAATTTTGAAAGAATACATTAAAAATGCTTTTGTCTGCCAGAAAACATTTAAATATAAAAAGAAAACTGACCAAGTAGTCTGCATTTATCTTTGTAATGTGTAGGAATTAAAATTACTAGTCTCTAAGGCACTTAAAAAATGATGGGAGATAAACAAACAAACAAAACATCTCCCTGGCATGCCACGAGAGCAGAGAAAATGTTTTTAAGCATTAAGCCTAATAAAGTCTCCCCTTTTATCAAACAGATATTTAAAAGCGCAAGGAGAAAAATGTCTCTATGAAACTTGCATTACTTCCCTCGAGGGCTCCAGTCCATCTTAGATTCTTTTCTTTTGAGAAGTTCTAAACCCCGCCTGCTGTGCAGAAGCTCTTATGTTATACCCTGGCCGTGGTTGTGGTTTCCTCCTCGCTAGGACTGCTGCTTCTTCCAGGACGGTACGCTGTGCCAAGTGACTGCTAGGTCCTCACAAGCAAATCTTATCGTCTAAGATGAGCGAGAATGAGAAAGAAAGACGGGGAGAGAGGGACGTAGGGAGAACAGGAGAGAGGGGAGAGGGAGGACGGTAGAGACGAGAAAGGCTAGGGGAAGGAAGAAGGAGGGAAAGACAGAGGGAGGAAGGGAGAAAGTTACCTAACCAAGAACATGCTATTCTAGCATCTCTAGTACTTTATCAGGCTGAAAATGATGCCAGTTTCAGAAGAACTGAGAATTTGAGCTTAATGAACAGTTTCGGGAGAAAAATATGGAGGGAAGGGTCGGTAAGATTTTTCCTGGGCCACATTAGTGAGTGTCAACGGCCAAAAAAACGAGAACGAGAAATGTGTACTTGTTAAGTACAGGCTTTTGCCCTTTGTCAAGGGCAAAACACAGAGAAAAGAATGGGACTAATATTTACTGAATACCTACTATGTAATGAGACTTTATATGTTATCTTACTGCTATCTTTAAAAAACTCACTGTAGAATGAATTATCCTCATCCTACAGATGCAGATACTGAGTCTCAAGGAATGTGAATAACTTACCTCCCATCAAAGAATGAATAGATCCCAGAAGGGTTTGCAAGCAGAGATCTGTCCCCACAGCAGTCTGTACTTGTCTCTGCAACAAACCCTGCTGCCTCCAGGACTGTGGTTTTAGTTCATTGCGTGGATATTTTATCTGAAATGAAATTACCTTATTAAATTAATTATTTGAAAAATACAGTCTTATAAATAGTATGTAAAATTGTGATCTTTCTTTACATCAATATTATTTGAGGACAGTGAAATTAGATGAGTATAATAAAATCAGGGAATTATAGAAACAATGCATATTTCTACGTTATGTGTATTATGTGTTAGGAAGTTATTTCTGTCACAATATTATTGGGGTGCTTGAGAGATTAGGGATATTACTCCATATACCGTGTGTGTCTATTTTGACAGTGTATCTTTGGTCGTTACACTTTGAGCTGTTCTCTTAAGGCTGAAATGAGCAAGAGTAATGTTCCTAGTTTGCTTGATTCCGAAGAGTAACACTGGCAGACCACAACCAATTTTGCCACCGGGGAAACTGGTGAAAAGTATCTTAAAAGCAACTCTGACATTTTACATGTAAATGTAAGAAATCCATTTTGGGGGAAATATACAGAAAAGATTGTCATAAAAATAGGCTTACCCTGGAACAAAGCTACTAAAGAGAGCTTCGACCACCCAGGATATTTTAACTCCACCCTTTGTCTGGGGGGTGGGGTGGGGGGGAGACTGTGTTCCCATAATGTTCTGTAATAAGTGAATTATCAGTTCAGCATGCAGGCTTTTAAGTGAATACAAGGTCGATTTTTCCAAACAGATTTGGTAGTTTCTGCAAGGTATACTCTATGTTAATCAGGCTCAAATAGTAGGGAAAAGTGAAGAAGTGACATATTTCCCTCCCAATAATCACACCATACAGAATTAAACATTTTTATTAATGCTCCAAAGTAAAAGCTGATTTATTTCCACGTTCTCAAACTGTGGTATGGTTTCCCAGGAAAACCAAAATGGATTGCAGGAGTCTGCATGGATAGGAAAAATTGTATGTCTCAAATAATTAAAGAAAAATAATTATAACAGAGACTAGAAGTTGAAATATTATTGAAGCGTTTCTGTTAATGGGTAGGTAGTTAAAGTCACCTCCGTGGCAGTGGAAAAATTGGAAGTCGGACTGTAACGCATGCACGTTACAGCATTAAACAATGACGCATTCTTCCTGGGAAAACTAAGATGACAGGTGTAGCCATTGATGCTTCAAGCATATACTCTGACCTCAGGACTCACCATCTACTACAGTCTGTAAAGCACATACTGTGGAGTCAGAACTATGCCGAGGGAAAAGGAGGACTAGGAAATGTTGTATAGGAAGTTCATCTTCTTTACTGCGAAATATGTATTTCAATGTCTTATGGAGATAACATTTAAAAAATAAAATGGAAATGAACATCTCCCTGACTGCTTACTTCTCTTCCTCATTTTCTTAAGCACAAAAGGAGGTTTACGAGCGGTGGAAGCTGTATTTATATCGCTTTTTAAATGGATGATACTGTGCTATTTGACCTTAGGTAGATTGTTTAAAAAGAAAAAACGTCTTCACCTGGGTGTCTCTTAGTTATACTTGAAACTGGATTCTTGCTGCATTTTTTACTTAAATGGTTGGCCTTAATGATCAGTGCTCATAGATTTCAGAATTATGCAAAAGATGAAAATAAAACTAGCATTAGTTGAATTCATATTTCTGCCATTCATTCGTTATTACATTTTGTAGTTCTCTGCAGATCATTACTTTGTGCTTGGCTTTTCTCCTATTTCCAATTCTGTCTAATTCTCAGTCACAATTTCTACACTATAACCCACTGAAGATTTTTTTTTTCATTTCAGTCACCATTATTTGAATCACAAAAAAATGCATTACTATATTCATAATGTACTGCTCATGTGACAGTTTTTGAACTTTAATATTCTTTTCTGTAACGTGCCAGCTTAGCAGCCTATAAAAGAGACATATTGTTTGTAATGTTTCTTACCCACAACAAATGGTGTGATTCTGGGGTTTATGAAATGGCAGTAGTTTTCTAAATTTGTGATTCTTCTGTGTTCCGTCGTCAAGAACAGTTGTACATCTGCTCAGCACAGACTTTCCCAGACTATGAACTTTAATTGAGGAAAAATAATGAGGGTTCAGGGACTACTGATATGGAGTTGGTTGCAAAGCAGGTGCCCTGCTGCCAGATCAATGGATTATTTACTCCTTTGTCATAAACAGGAAGCAGTTGTTAGTGGTGACTACACGCATATTTTAAAGCCTGTGTACATGTTTTCTCCTTCCTTGTCAATGTAGAACATTTTACATAGTGCTCAGTTTATGATTTAACATAACTACATAGAATAAGCAAACAACACTTGTTGTGTTTTAATAATTAACCACCTTGTTTGTAAAAGAACTTTAGGAGTGATTTCAAGAGCATGCAACATCATATGTGCTTCCAGCCCTTACCTCCCAACTCATATGGTTGCAGTCATAAACTCTCTATATAATTGTCCAAATATTTTTCTGCCTCTCTTTATAGACATTTGAAAGTAGAAAATCTTTTTTTTTCCCCTAAATACATAGGGAAATCTAAAACTACAAATTGTAGTTTTATCTAAAACTACAAATTGTAGTTTTAGCATTTCACTACGACGCCTAGCAGTTTGTACAGGTTTTTCAAGCCACGGGAGCAGAATTTTCTCACAATATAATTGGGAGGTTGAGGGGGGCTGGGGAGCAGAGCTCAATCCTTTTCTGAGCGCATAAAACAAGCACATCGGGCTTTCTGTAGGCATCTGGTTTCTGAGGGTGTTGGAACTATCTCTGACACACCTGAGCAGGACCAACCTAAGAGGCGAGGGTCACCCAAAGGGGGCGGGCTCCTCTCTTGGCTCTCCTCATTAGCAAACCAAACGAAGGCCTGTAGGATGCCCGGAATTAGCTGCAATTTCCAAGTGACTTGTTGTGTTACATAATGATATGCTGGGAATTTAAATCCTAGGTTCCAGAGATCAGTGGTTTAAATTCTAATGATGGGTTTTGTGGCACTGACGTCTGACTTTTAACACTTGGAGGTTGGGGAACTGTAGCAAACACAGCAGAAACTTTATACACAGAGCCCAGCCGTGAACAGCTCCTCTGAACCCTGAGACAGTTCACGCAAGCCTCATCTCTCAACCAGAAATGTTATAATAGAAACCATTCTTGGAAATAGTCTTCATTTTTACTATAAATCTCTCTTAATTCCTTTTGGAATTGGGATTACTACTGGAAGTCTGAATTATGTTTGCAAGAACTGCCATGGGAGAAAACCAAATTTATGTGAAAGAAAAAGACACTTGAATTTCTAAAATGCCAATGATTGAGGCTAAATCCATTAAATAATCAGTAACTTTAAAGTACATTTAACCAAAGTATGATGTTGGACAATCTGATTAATCTGCCTTAAAGTTTGAAAACACCTTGGTAGGGCTTCCCTCGTGGCGCAGTGGTTGAGAATCGGCCTGCTTAATGCAGGGGACACGGGTTCGAGCCCTGGTCTGGGAGGATCCCACATGCCGCGGAACAGCTGGGCAGGTGAGCCACAACTACTGAGCCTGAGCATCTGGAGCCTGTGCTCCGCAACAAGAGAGGCCGCAATAGTGAGAGGCCCGCGCACCACGATGAAGAGCGGCCCCCGCTTGCCACAACTAGAGAAAGCCCTCGCACAGAAACGGAGACCCAACACAGCAAAAATACATAATTAAACTAACAAACTCCTACCCCCAATACCTTCTTTAAAAAAAAAACCAAAAAAAAACCCACACTTTGGTAAGAAACAAATCGGTCTTTTTGTTTGTTAACCATATGTGCGTTGCTACATGATATAATAATGTAACAATGCATCTTTTCTACCACAAAGTGGGGGCAAAAATATCATTAAATGTGGAAATAAAAATAAAATACTTTAATTCCTATTTATACCAAATAGTTGCTAATAGTTAAATGTGCTATTCTTTAAATGAACATTGGATATTGTACTGTTTCAGCAAATGTTTATACTCAGAATGGGTCTTATAACAGTGTTAGTATTTCTAGTATGTTATTACATATTTTAACAATACTTATGTTTAGATTTTTAATTTGTGCTTGCTAAATATTACAGGCAAATATTCACCACCTGATATTTTTCTCTGTTACTAATTACAATAATAAATATAGTCATCATGGTCAAGTTGAATTTCCCATCAGTACTGTAGGAATAAGGTACAAATGAAATTCACTTTTTTTCTACTGGGGTAGATAGGGGATTGTTAGTTTACAGTCAACAAAATTTCCTTTGAGTCCAAAAACTAGAATGGGAATCAGGGGATATTACAATTATGAACAATGAGAGATGTGATTGCTTCATTTCTTTCGAAGAGAGGGCTTAAATTAAAAGATAAGTTGAATTATTTAATTTAAAATCAAATATTCAACTATAAATCTGTATTCAACTGGCTTTATAAAGAATTTCTTAGGTCCACACTCTTGAAAATGTGTAGCGTCAGATGTAGAATTATTCCTTCATAAAACGTGTGCTTTATTCTAGACAGCAGGAAGTAGTACATTCAGGCTTGGAAGCTCTGTCGTAACATGCAGGGATGAAAAGTTTGAGATTAAGTGACATCAATGAAAATTCTCTGAATAAAAGACATCAGTACCAAAGTCTTTGTTTAGGGCCCCTGATCTCTAGAGATGAATATTGTACCTGAATTTCTTGTTCTATGACCTGCTGTTCTCAACTGAATCTAAGTTTTTCAAAAAGAATGTAAGAAATCTGAATTGTAAAAGAGGTAATGACTAATTTTTTCTATCGATGGAGGTAAAGCATGTGATTTTTTTTTCCTTTTTGACACAAATGTGTCTGCGGGATAACAGAGAACAAAACTAGGGCATGATTTGTAAGCCCAAACATGACTGTTGCAAAATTGGCCCTGGCTATAGAAGATTTAAGTAACTATTGTTAGGAGGATTTTTGCAGTTGGCAAACAAGTCTGCCATAGATACAGACCTTCAGTGTGTCTGCTTTCCTGCATTTTGTGATGGTTAGGGGAAATTTAATGTGTTTATATGTGTGTGTGTGTGTGTGGTATAGTAATTGTAACAACAGTCTCAGCAGAGACAAGGAAGGCTAACTGTTTTCAGAAAGATATTTAGTTAAATGAAAATGTGGCAAAATACTGAAACATAACATTATTGTCTTGAAAATGAAACTTGATTTGTTTAGGAAGTAAAAATCATACAAGAAAAGCATTTGAGAGACTTCATAATGACTTTATTGACATAGTAAAAAATTATTTTCTGACTGAAGTTTTGAGCTTACAATAAAACCTTTATGTCTAAATTTACAGTTATGCAAGGAGATTAAAGCATGCTGCAGGCCTTTTAGAAATGCCATTTTCAGAATACCTTCTGATGATTATTGGTCTCTTTTTTCTGTAAAGTTCTATAGAGAATACAGTTTAATTAGCTTCCACTTGATATTACTTCATACACACTGCCCAACTCTGACCCAATGTCTGATCGTATAGAATACATTACAAAAGAACTGGTCATTTGAGTGCTTTAATATAGCTTTGCATTAATGTCAGGCATCATTTAGAGACAAGGCATTAAAAGTGTCATTTTAATGACTGAAGTGTGTTGGGTAGAAGAGGGTTGATCTTTATAGGAAGAACACTTTCAATTAGCTCTAAAATATTAATTTTTTGGTACAACTATATACTCTAATGTTATTTGGCTACAACACATCTTATGAATAATACATTGCTAGAATCCACTTGTCTTATGATGTAAATAATACTTCTAATTTTATAACTGCCATGAATCAGTTAAAATAAAAAATATTTTAAAACTTGATCTTTTTTAATATTGAAGGCTTTTTCTTCACCCCCTTCCCCCAAAGTAATTTGTAAGGCTATAAGTAAAATATGCACTCTCTGGCTGGTAAGATTTAAACATGATATGGCTATCTATCTTAAAATTTTAAGGGCATTTTTATTTATTTGTTTACATGGCAAGTATAAGATATTCTCCCTGGAAACAATTTGTCCCACTGTGGAAAGTGTGAAAATATGAGAACAAAAATAACTGCATACTTTAATCCTACTATTGTGTTTCTGGGAACTAAAAATGCTGCTGTTCTGGCTTTTACTGTCCTTCAATATCTCCCTGTAGCCTTATCTTTCCATTGTGCTGGCTGTTTATTGCAACATCTTGGCATTGGTTTTCATGGCTGTGCATGTGCCCCTACCTTAAGGTGAGTGAGAGTCACATGGGTAAAAACCCTGTGGCCCTTTAGAAAATATGCTGCTTTTTCCTGTAGCTAACCAAAAATCTGCAACTGTTTCATAGACTTCACAGGGGCTGACTATACTAGGTGAAACCTGGAAGGTTCAGAAACACTTGAATGCTACGTGCCAATGTGAAACACTTGTCTCGTGGCTTGGGTGGCTTTAAAGGTCCTGTTACACACCAGCAAAGCAGCTGGATGAAAAGTGAAAAAGTCTGTTGGCCAGTCTAAGGTTTCATGCATCCTGACAAATACCCGCCCAAACAGACTAATAGAGTAGGAACCGTGATTTTCATATAGGTAGGCCTAAAAAGCATACAGCACCTTCCATAACTCTCCTGGTGACTCTCATTGTCATCAGCGACATTGGCCACATTTAACCTGATTAATTCTCAAATATATGAAAACTAGATTTATTTTCATGTAACTCTTGCTCCATGTAAGGTGGGGGAGTGGGAAATGCTGAGGTTTATAGCAAAGAAGAGCCACACAAATGCGGTTTTTCAACCAGGTAAAGGAGGCTTTTGTAGTAGATTTCATGCAGCAGTTGGCATTGGCAGTATTGCAAAAAGAGATGTATTCTGTTGTGCTCTGTTTGATCAAGTGCTAAACCCGTGTGATCAATAGAGAGACAGATGTCGGCTGCAGATGGCGATGCCGTGATACCTGGGGCAGCGCGGGCCTGCCAGAATGACAGAATGGGACCAAGGAAGAGGAGCAATGCAACAGAATGTGACAAATGAAATTAGGGTTTATACTAGTCGATAATTTACAGCTAATACAAAGTGACAGAATTTTTCAGTACCCCGTATATTTTACTTCCAGTAATGCTATAGCCAGTAAAGACATATTTCATGCAACATAATAAAATGAAAGCTGTGGGGAAATATAGTCCAACCATTTTTTATTATGTTACAACTTTTAAAATTGATCCCTGAGAGAATACTAATAGCACACAAGTCTTGTTAGAGTAACGTCTAAAGGCATTTTATCTCCAACTTTATAGCGGCTCCGTCACCTACTGTGGTAGCATATTAGACACATAAGTTGAAGACAGATAACTCTGTACTGACCAAAATGCACGTGCTTTGCTTTAAAAGGTATATTCTGAAAGAAATCTTTCAGTCTGTTTATAAAATTATAAAAATACTTTTCAATTTCAACTTAAGTAAACATTTTAATTTTCTGTATTAAAGGGAATGTTTAAGCAGTCACCTGTGTAATTAAAAATCAAAATCTAGGCACATATTAAAAATTTTCCTCCACATCCAGGCCAAAAACCATAGTTAATATATTTGGAATATATTTTATGACTCTATAATTCAAAATACATTGATGAATACCCTGAAATGACAACTTTTGCCATGATGGTTAGTGAATCTATTGATGTCCTATTGTGACTTAGCCAAATACCCCATATTCTTGAACACACGCATACACAACTCTGTAGTGACCTGCTACCAGCATGGGAATGGTATATGGTGGATGAGCAGAACCATCCCTAAGCAAAGCTACGTGGTGGGCCCTTTTCTTTTCATTCTCCTCTTACCTCCTTTGTTTCTCCTTCTCCTTCTGGGCTTCTGGTGTTCTGAAGCAATGCACGTCTGCAAAGGATAACTTCAAAGTACCGCTTATCAGCCTGGAACCTTTGTCCCCACCCACTTCCCCATTATTCAAGTATTCACTGAGCAGTAGAGTCTTAGTACTCTTTCCCAGGGCTTCTGTAACCATATCCAAATGAAACTCTAAAATTGGAATGCCCACAGTCAGGGATTGTCTGATGGAAGACATATTGGAGAGTATAGAAATTTCCTAACACCTACACATATACAATAATGGACAGTAAGGCCCATAATTGCCTGTGACACTGACAAATGCATATTAATAATATTAATAGGAGATAATCTGTGCTTTTAACAGACTTTCCTAAGTGCCTACTTTGTAAATACCAAAGAAGACCCAAGACATATGCTTCAGTAGCAATAATCATCAGTGTCTTTCATTGGCTTAGATGGGAACAGTTACAAACCATGGCATCAGTGAAGGGAACAAAATCATGACACCCACTGCGTTTCTGAACATTTGGGGAGTCTTTCCTATCCAAGATAATGCTTGGCAGCTGAAAATCACACACACACACACACACACACACACACACACACACACACACACCATTTATTTACTCCGCATACAGTGGTAGTTATTTTTATATAACAGCGAGGCTAAATTATACTTGTTATCCATAGTTGTATCATAATTCAAGCTAATCTTAAATATAGATGAACCCATGCTCTAAAATGAACATTCATAATTACTAAAAGTAATATAGCAGTAATATTCTAGATATTTCAACAGACATTATGCTTTTAGGTTTGCTATTTCAGTTCATTCGATTTAAAAAAAAAATTACTGTTCTATTTTTTAGGAGCCTCATTGTGAAATGTTAGAAACATTGATCAAAAACCTTAACTAGATCTTTAATAAAGGAGACTAGTTTCAATGTGCATTCCTTAGTTATTCTAATCTACCAATTATGAGAGCTGTTATACAAAGCACTCTTAACTCTGAAGGCTCACACAGAAATTATGCCTCAGGTAGTTGCTCTATTACAATATGAATGGATCATTCATTCTGGAAAACATCCACATCTGGTCCCAGAGTAATCATAGAAAACTCATGCTTGACAGTGAAGACCTTCCTGGTCCATATTAACAGGCTTCTCCTTATTTGGATCATGACATTCCCTTCCAAATATATTTTTAATATGCCATTTGATAGGAGCTAGTTGGAGATTAGCAAGGTTATAAGGTATTTAACTGGATTCTTACCTTTCTGTAGCTCTATTTCACACATGACAATGAGTAAACTTAGGCTCATAGGAAACTATTTTATTCATTTTTTTAAGCTCTAAAACCTCACCCGGAGTTGTCTCATGGTGGCAGTATTTATTGGCATAGCATCATCACTTTACTCCATTTGTCAATTTTGGTCTTTGAATTAGTTGAAAGGAACCAAAATACTAGCCTTTTACTTTTAAAGATGAAGAAAGTGAGACTCAGAACAACTACGTGGATTTCCCACATTCTCAGTAGCTATAGAAGAATCTAGTTTTCTTGACTTTGCCATCAAGGCCAAAGGTAAACAGAACACTTGCCAACCTGGGTTCCCTTGCTAGGGCAAGACTCCTCTCCACAATATCAGCCTCATACATTCTTCACGAGAACTCAAATCCCACCTCTTTTCCTAAGGCTTCCCCATGTACTTTAGGCATAATGACTTTCTACTCCCCCAAACTCCTGTAACAAGTGATGTTTGTATGATTCAGCTTGACATATGAATTCTCTTAATGATTGCCTGTGTGTGTGTGTGTGTGTGTGTGTGTGTGTGTGTGTGTGTGTGTGTACAGTAGTCTCCCCTTATCCAAAGGGGATACTTTCTAAGACCCACAATGGATGCCTGAAACCATGGGTAATACTGGACCCTACTTATACTATGTTTTTCCCCTATACATACATGTCTTGATAAAGTTTAATTTATAAATTAGGCACAGTAAGACAATATCCGAATTGCCAGCATCACTACTCTTGCGCTTTAGGCCATTATTAAGTAAAATAAGGATTACTTGAACACAAGCACTGTGATACCGAGACAGTCAATCTGATAACGAAGACAGCTACTAAGTGACTAGCAGGTGGGTAGTGCATACTGCAGGGATACACTGGACAAAGGGATGATTCACGTCCAGGGCAGGAGGGAGCAGGATGGCACCAGATTTCATCACGCTACTCAGAAAGGCACACAATTTAAACTTATGAATTGTTTGCTTCTGGAATTTTCCGTGTACTATTTTAAGACCACAGTTGACCACAGATAACTGAAACCGTGGAACGTGAAACCATGGATGAGAGGGGACTGCTGTATTCACTATGCAACTAAATAATAATTTCTTACAGTGCAGGCACTCAACTTTATTTATTAATATCTTCAACTATAATCAGAGTACACATGATAAAATGAATGATGCATTTATGCGTGAATGAAATCAACCATGAATTATTTTCATTCATCATGACTCTCTCTGCTTTCTTACCTTGCTTGTTAGTGGAAGCAAAGAGGATGCCTCCTTCGTGTTCCTGACCAATGGCAGGGATAATGACATTCCTCCATTTCACACATGCTTTATTGTTTGCCTACATGTGCTGGACATTCTGATAGGGTTTAAGGATATCATAGTGAACAAAATAGACAGGGCTTATTTTCTGCAGCTTCGGAGGGTGGAGACACTGATTGACTGAGTGAGGAAAAGGACAGTATATATACCAAGGCAAGGATATGCTTTTTTTATTTCGTGGTACATAATTTGACATTTATTTTTTTAAAGCAAGCAACTGGGACTTCTTTAGTGGTAAAGATTATAAGAAGATGTATTTGAAAAAGCAACAAACCCACTTTAGAAAGGTCTTAGCACATTTCAAATCAAATGTCCAAAATAGGCAATAGACTCCAATTAAAAACAAAAGCAAGGAATGGGGTGTATTATTCATGCCTGAGTCACAGAGGCTTGAGCCCCTTCTCTGGGTTAGGCATTTTACGTGCGCTATACAATCCTCAGAACAACCCTAGGAAGTAGGAGTTATGACCCCATTTTACAGAAAAATGAACTGAGGCTTAGAGAAAATAAACAATGACCCAAAGCAACACAGTTAAAAAAATGACCAAATTATAACAGAACACACAACATGAGTTTGTCATCTTGACAGCCTTTTAAATTGTACTAAACTGTTTCATATTATCTCTATTTCATCTGCCCTTATGTCAGAGGTTTTTTAAAGATGATGTGTCTTTGAGGGTGTCATGAACATTTCTCAGGCAAGTATTATTCACTGGCATCTCAGTATCCAGATCTAGTGAGATCTAAGGCCTAAGAGTCCCCCATAATGGGACAGGAGAGGAGAAAACTGCCACCCCTCTTTTATGAAGACAGGCTGAGCACTTTGAGGGAACAATCCATGTAATCTTTTACCCTCTGGGCTCCACATTGCTTTGACCATAATGTGTGTTCCATGAATAGAGATTGAGTAAGTGTCTGAATAAATTAATGGTGAAAATTATCTCTTAGTTGCCAGCTTATGTTTTGTGCTACCAAATGTGACCAGGTAATGCTGGCCTATAAATTACAAATTCAGGAATAGAGGAAGTCAGGTTGTGCTCTGCAAGGTTTTTTTTCATCTTTCTAAACTACTGCTCTTTTTATAAGCTATAGAGAAGCTAAGGAAAATTCCGTTATGCTTCAAGAATGCAGGGTGGGCATTTTCGCTTCTGCACTGCTAATGCCTATTTGGACTCAGGATGACTTGACCCACTGGTTGTATACAAATATCTATTTCTCTGAATTCCCTTACAAGCCTTGGAGTATGACTTCCTCTCTAAATAACATATTTAACTCAGAAAAGGGCAAGGCAATGGAAGACAGGAAACTACAAATTTTAACAGTATGAACATTTTGTAAAAAGTTACAGGGAGTTTGGTAGAATAACAATGATATCAAAAATACGAATTTTTTATTTGATCCCCAGCAAGAGAGTGGAAATTCAGTACATTAGTATAAGGACTGAAGAAAATAAATGCAATGAAACTGACAGATATAGTATAGGAAAAGCATTTAAGAAATGCTTTGAACAAAAATGTAAGTAGTAGGGGCTTCCCTGGTGGCGCAGTGGTTGAGAGTCTGCCTGCCGATGCAGGGGACGCGGGTTCGTGCCCCAGGCCGGGAAGATCCCACATGCCGCGGAGCAGCTGGGCCCGTGAGCCATGGCCGCTGAGCCTGCGCGTCCGGAGCCTGTGCTCCGCAACGGGAGAGGCCACGACAGTGAGAGGCCCACGTACCGCAAAAAAAAAAAAAAAAAATGTGAGTAGTAGATTCTTTCAGTGCTACTGCCTTCCATAAAACACATGTATTGTATATGTTAATACATAGCCCTTCGAAAATCAGTTATGCTGCCATACATATTCTTGACCTATTAAGAATATGTGTTCTGATAAAATTAAGTCCAGGATGGTGCAAGGTCTCAGGCTGAGATATTTAACTTTCCACACTTTGGTAAAATTTTTAATACTCTGATGAGTGATAGCACACTGAATTTTTTTTTTTTTTTTGTAATGGAGATTTTGGTAACATGGGGTCCACAAAGTTAACACAAATCCTCCTCTCCAATAAAGACAGCCACCAAAGGTCCTGATTACAAGAGTGGGTCATAGCTCACTCTACTATCTGTCCTCTCAAGCCTTCATTTTGGTGTCACCTATATCATGTCAGACTGGCATAACTCCTTGTGAGTGGGCATAGTGCCAACATAACAGATGGCTCTGAGCTGGGTGTGCCAAGGGACCAGGATGTGCATCAAGTTCTACTATTAGAAGCGGAGTTTCTATCCAGGAGTGTTGTTCATATAAATATTTTTGCACATTTATAGTTTTTATTTTTAAAATTAATGCCCCAAACTATGTTATACACACATACATACACATACAATTGCTTTAGAATATAAAAAATTAAATGCTTAACCAGATTTTGACTATAAACAAATCCAGACTTCATAGTATAGTGCTGATGACACATGATGGAATATTTAACCTGAGGTCAGTGTTTCCAATCTAGCTACATTGATAAAATTTAGAAAATATTTACGAATAGTATGTGTCATATTCATTTGTTTATTGAACCAAATTTTTAAAAATACCTATTTAAATTTCTCTAAGTAAATGTTTATGAAATATACATATTTAAAGAAAATATCTACTAGAGCAAAAAGTTAAAATATCACATCAGTCACAATGACTTTATTTCTCCTTTTTCATAGCTTCACTTGCTCTATCCAGCTTAAAAAACTCAATCTGTGATCTAAAAAGCAAAGCAAAACAAAACAAAATCCCAACCATATAGGATTCTGTGGAATTACAAATATATGTAAATCCCAAGAGTTTTGGTGTTTGCAGCGAATACCTATTTTCTGGATTCCTAGCATACAGAATGTTAGCAAATGCAAATTTATTCCAAAAATGCAGCAGACAATAGAGGTCTGAAAGCTAAACAGGGCCAATCTTCCTTGGGAATAACAGTCTGAAATCAGCGATATAAATCACTCCCCAAAAGGCAACCAGGGCCAACAACAGAGTGGCAAACAAAATGTGCTTTCTAGGGCCAATGCCTTCTAGGACAATACTTCGGTGATATTTTACAATCTGCCCTAGTTGAAGCTTCCAGGGAAGTCTTTGCCATTCCAGGTAAATAATTATGAGAAGAGAGCAAACATTTTTGAAGTACCTATTCCCTGCTCATCCCTGTGCCATGTCCTTCATATAAAGTGATCTTAAATAATAATCGTCTGAGAGTAGGCAGGATAATCCCCATTTTCCAGATGGGGAAATTGTGTTTTAGAGGGTTAAGTTAATTGCCCAAGGTCACACAGATGCTAAATATTCAGAGCTGACTTCCTCACCCAGATTTTTCTGATTTTAAAAATGTCGGTTCTTTGCTCTAAAGATGATCGTCTTTGATGACCTAGCAAATGGAGCCAAACCAATAAGCAAACTTGGTGATTCATTATGGGTTTAGGGGTTGTTCTTCTTATCTAAAAGAAGGGGGTCACAAACATCATGATCCTAAGAGCAAGAGCAGACAACCTGCCCAGCAGCCAGTTAGCACTGAAGAGAAGCTTCTATTTAATGCAGAAGGCATATTGAACAGGAGCTGAATGGTAAGCTAATTACCTTCAGGGTCTGAAAATGAGAGGATGCAACTACTTGAGTAGGATATTTTATTGACCAAATTTTTAGCCTGTTGTCTTCTTCTGAGTCCTTTTAAGATTAATTGGTGAGTATCCAGGGCTCCCTTTGATCTTTAAAACTGTAAGTATGAGATACAGGGAACAGACAGAAGTACAATTCTTTGCTGTCTGCTATAGGAGCCAAACTTTAAAATTGCAGGGTTTTGGTGATAAAGCTAGACCACATTTAAAATTATTTATCTTGAGGAAAGTGTGGATGTTGTGAAAATATTTGAAGACTTAGGAAATACTATATATTTTTTTCACTAGAAATATGAATGTAGCTGTAATATATATATTCACTAGAAAATAATCAAAATCAAATTATAACAAGAATTAATTTTCAAAAACAATGTTATGCTAAATCTACTCAGGATTTTCACAATTTTCCAATATTACAATTAGAAGGTTAATAGTTATTCCTTTTCTATTACCCTTAATTGTTACTTTTTTCAATAATTCACTGAACCAATAATTTTTTTTTTAATTCACTGTTTTCTTTTTGAAAAAAAAAAAAAAAACTCATGGTCTTCCATGGATTCAAAGAATGTTGTAATAAGTTAGATTGTGCTCAAGAGCATGAAAGGGGGTAACTCTTTCATCCTTACACCCTTGACTCTATTATTTCTCTTGCAAAATGAAATGTGTTTTTTTATGATTTTTTTTTTCTTTTAGTTTCATGGTACTGCGATTTCACGGTAATTTTATACAATTTTGTAAATGACTTAAGTGATGTAATGCACTGAGATACACTGAAAGGTGTTTTAAGATCTGTCATTTCCATTTAGAAGAAAACACGCTGAAGATTCAATAAGCATTTGAAGAGAAGTCAGATGTGTGCAGGGAAGTTTGATTTACCTGTCTCCGCCTCTCTCCCTTTCCTTCCGGCTACTATGGGCTCTAGCTTTCAGAATTCATAAAGACCTTTGATTTTGAACAGTTGGTACTAAGTTCTGTGTTTCATTTAAAAGCAGAATTTTTACCGATTTCAGGAGCAACTAGGTGGTCAGTATACAACGTGTCACTTATGTCCCTTCTGAACACAGTTGATGTGATGGTTATAGGCTTGGTTTTATTTTATTTTATTTTAACATGAAGCATCCTTTCTAGGTTCCTGAATCATTGAATACAGACTTTGCTATAAAAATCACAATACCTGTTATTTTGGGGCCTATATTTCTTAGTACTTTTGTAGTTAACCAGTAGTACTTTCAAATTTACTAAAATAGCACCAATGCTAAGTTTAATCTAGTACATAAAGCAGGTTGTTTAGAATTCATATATCTTTTCTTTTTTTTTTTCCCAAATCATTCGAGCCACTGTCAGTTTCCCCTTAGTAAAGCTAATCTTCAGTTCTGCATTTAGCCACAGTATGCCAGTACGATTCACATTTTGATTCACCGTAAAATTCTAACTTTTCATATTATTTCATTCTAGAGTTCCAGTTGCTTTACTTAATAGATTGTCCTTTGATCTCATGGAGACAATTGCATTTTACTTTTCTAATGAAGCTTGTGTTATTATAGCCAAGTAAATGTTGCACCAAATGGTAGAAGAAATCCCGAAGGGAAGCATGCTTTTCTCCACAGAGGTTGGAAAAAGCAGCATAATTCATTTTTGAGAGTTAGCAAGCAGTTTGTCCCTAAATGCCTACTTCATGCCATTATTTTATTTTGCATTCTGAGATATTTTGTAATGGTAAATGTATGCTCAAGGTTCTCTGAGTTATTTCTAACAACTAACCCGTTAAATAAGTTCATGTGGCCTTTATTCAGCAGGCAGAATTTACAATAGGCGCAAAAAGCATGCAGAATGGCTTCTCGTTTTCTGATGTTTTGGGCACACATTTTGGTCCTCTTATTTACGCTTTCATAATTTGTCACTGGCATTTCTGGAAGTTAATTTTCAAGGGGCCTCATTGCAATTTATTTAACAATGAGTGAAAAACGTCACCAAAATCTCAGTAGTTGAACTGAATGTGAAAGAAGTCAGTGGTTTAAAATTATATTCTATTCTGTGTATTGTATTTCTCTTTAAGGCATTTATTGCCACAGTTTTATCTAGTTTGAGTAAAAGAAGGGATTAAAGATAAAGTGTAGAACATGGAGGGGGAAAGAGGAAGTCTAATCCATAGATACAAACTTGGAAGATTTGATCTGTAGTCATAACCAGCATTGATTTATGAACAGTCCTGTTTTTTGTTAGCCATTAATGTCTGAGCTTTATAACCTCTCACTCATCTGTGTTCCCTCCCCAAATTTTACTTGTACATACAATTAAATGTTATCTGTTGAGATCAGCTTGATTCCTCACAATCAAAAGTGATAGCCAAGATGACGCTTTACTGCTAGGATGTCATGAATAAATAGCTTGAGTCCCCTCCTGTAGGCAATGGAGAGACATTCAAAGATTTTAATTGAGGGTGGGAACAGGATCAAGTTTGTGCATTAGCCATGCATTCATGCAAAAGTGTGGAGGACAGATTGGAAAAGCATAAGACAGGAGGTAGGGAGATTAACCATTGTGAGATGGATTTAATGGGGTCTGAACGGGGTGAGCATCACTGGAGGAGGAAAAGGGGAGAGAGATTTGAAAGATACCTTGGATACAGAATTGGCAGGATTTAATGATTGACTGGCTATGAAGAGTGAGGAAAATGAGAAATCTAGTGATTCCAGGATTTTGAGAAGATAATCAGACTCACTCAGGAAAATCCATTTCTCAGGCCTGTAAATCTGATCAGAAGATGAACACTAGGCCTTTATAGACTGTCAATATTGTCAGTCATCTTCTCAGACCAAAATTCCTGGCTCATTGTTAAATGTGTGGCTGAAATCAGCCATTGTGCCAAGAGCTCAGATACTGGCTTAAAGAGCTTAGAAATAATGGATTTTCTTGATGGCTGATAGTTTAAAAAATAATCAAGCAATTATGAAGTGATCAATAGTAAAAATACTAATAAAAGTAATTCATATCAGAGAAGCCTATTCCACCACAAATGAAACTTGGCCTCTGTTGTTATGACAGGGCAGCTATTTACAGGGATTTGAATATCCAGACACAGATACAATGATCATGAGCGTAATGCATATCTGTGGTTTTAAAGCTGTGGGGATGGGAGGGGGGCAGTGTGCAAAACAAACTGGTGTAAAGATTTCAAGAGATGTACAATGTACTTCTCCTTCTGTTTACAAAGCATGATTCGATTTTACATACCGTCCTGTATAGTGACTTTAAAATTATTGAATGAGAACCGTAGCCAGCAATGCATGCAAAATATTCATTCATTGTTGTAAACTACAAAAATTTTGCTTTTATGCAAAGAGAATGCCATTGTAGAATTTTAAAAGGCATAGAAATAAAAGGCTCAGGATTGGAGTGATTTAAACAAACTCACTAGAATATAGTAGATGATTAAAATACAATCTATAATTACATTACACTGGTATCAGGTAAGGATAAAAGCCTATAAATACACTGGGGTCAGGGTAAGCATAAAAAGTGAAACCGTTATTTGAATAATTTGAGATCAAGTTGCAGTAATTAAAAACGAATGTATTATTAAAATGAAGGAATTAGGTTACAACACTCCTTATATGAAAATATTATTGTGACAGACTGAAATAAGTTGGAAATGATTTTGATTAAAAAATGGGTAAAGGAATGTAATAACTTTCACTGGGGAAAAATAGACAATCAGGGAATATCAAAAAAAAATTTTGGCTGACAGATGAGAGACTAAGAGAGGCTAGCCGTTCAAATGCTTTTTGATATCTTAAACTTCCAACAGTTAAGCTTCTGTTGCTATTTTATTAAAAGATTTAATTTCTCAAATCATTCAAAGGTTCCAATTTCTTTCTAAATTTTTTCCAAAATCCCTTTCTCTTTGCCTTTATAAAAGCAATATTTTTATAGTTTACCACAATGAAAATATTTTGCATGCATTGCTGGCTACGGTTCTTATTTAGCAATTTTAAAGTCATTATATAGGATGGTATATAAAATTAAATTATGTTCTGAAAACAGAAGTTCTCTCCTCTCACTCTCTCGCTCTCTCTCTCTCTCTCTCTCTCTCTCTATATATATATATATATATATACATATATATATATATATACATATATATTCACATTTATGTCTATATTTATGTAAATAGTTTTTTCCTGCAAAAGTGTACACAGGCCTGGGGAGAGGGGAGGGCTGTTTTTGGTTACTTTAACATTTCTTATAGGATGTTATTTTGAGGGAAGTATGAACATTTTGATTTACCTTAGCATAAGCATCGCCAGTTAAATATGCAATTGCTTATATCATTTATTGAGGAAAAACTTACCTTAATGAGGGAACATACACACACATCCGTGTCCTCCTTCTGCTTAAGGGTGACATTTCATTTGCACTGTATTCAAGGATTTGTACATTCATCTTCTGTTATTATTTGCAGACACTGCAGGGTTAAATCCATGTGTATTATCCAAAAAATAAAATCATCTCCTAGATCTAACAACATCAATACCACCATGTCCTGGAAAAGTAGGAACATCTGTTGAAAGCAGAATGGATTTTTAACGATTTATGAAGAGATGCTCCTCAAAAGAAGGTGGCATAATGTTTTTCTTAGATATTTTTACTATTACATGGGGGAGTTTAGTTACAAAAGCGAGAGAACATATTTTAATAACATATTTTACATAAATTACTCCCCCAAATTTCATACAATTAACTAATTTTTAAATCTAGTGGAACAAAAATATGCTATGAATACCTATTAATCCCTTTATACCTTGTTAGTCGGTAGACAGGACTCCTGTTACTTCTCCACTGCTTTAAATCGGGAAATGTATAAATATTTCTAGAACCACAGAAGCATCTCTTTATTAACTCACTAAGGTAATTCACTACCTCCTTCCCTCCCTTACAATATCATTAGTCATTTACAAGATGTAGAATTTGAAAGAGTGATGTTATATCCACACTGCACATTTGAATTACACCCCCATCATCAAGGCTCCCTCCCAAAGGGATAAGGAAGCTGACAATTATAAGGGTTTTTCTGTGTTTGTTAAACTGATGACTTGTGTTCTCTTTAACTAGTTGAGGGGCTGCATAACAAAGAGCTTTGCAGTGAGACAGCTTCGGTTCTAGACCCATAATTTAGAATCTCTATAAATGTGAATTATTCAACTCTTTAAACCTTTATCTCAATGAATATAATGATACCACTAACCTCAGTAAGTTATCTGGAGAAAAAAACGAGATGTCACAGTAAGGGTTTAACAACTAATAACGCATCAAGTTATGAGCTACATGTTAATCTTACAGCAGTTCTATACTGGAAGACAAGTTACTCTCATGTGAAAAACAAAACACACACACACACACACACACACTGACAGTGTGACCTTTGACATGCCACCTAACTCCTTGGAGCTCTATTCTCTTCATCTCTAACAGGAGGTCTAGAAGCCCTCCATGTTCCCTACCAGTCATAAACATTTACAATCTTATGAGCAACATTCAATGGAGTAAGATCAATACATGCTAGAGAAGTCTTATCTAATATCTTTTATTTGGGAAGATGAGGGGAAAACCCCCAGGTTTCTTTCTCCAAGGATAGTTTGTCATCTATTGGGCTTTTCATGTTTTCAGTGGATTTTTCTATTGCTTTACTTTACAGCCTCTGAAAAACAGATTCAGCCACAAAGGAAACGTGGTCATTTATGAAGCACATATTCCTGTGTGCTGAGCTAGGTTTAGCTACTCATGCGATTCAAGATAAAAATCAGGATCTATCATGAGTTTATTTCAGCCACACTTTTCCTTTGATTCACTCTCTGATCCCCCCCCAGGTCCCTTCTTGGCTTCACTGACCACTTCCTGGCCCGCGTATATCTTCCCACTATGGGATACTTCAGAGAGTCAGATAAATGACTCTCTGATGTATGATAAATAGAAAAATGATAAATTCTCCTCTAGAGTAAGGATTCTGTCTTTTTCTTCTCTCTTTGCCTTCCCTCTCCTCTCTTCTTTCTTTGGGAGGTCAGAGAAAGGGGGATCCATGTTTCTGACCCTATTACCATTTTCCTTATGTGAGAACTTTGCTGGTTCTCAAAGACTAAAATCCAAAAATGAGTCTCAGTCTTGAGCTCTTATTTTTATACTGTATCTCCTTTGCCTGTCTTTTCCTCTTATCACTACTTATAAAACATTACCACAGTGTGTCCTTAGCCTGACCCTCCCTCTGTTGAAATCCTTTTAAAGCCTTAATTATATCCTGTCTTGACGTTTTCAGTTCCTTCTTCAGCAATCTTCCACTCCCTAAAATTTTGGCTATACTGAACACTTCAACTAGATCATTCTGTGGGACCCTTTGTGTACAGGAAAAAAATGTCATAACTTCAACAATTTATCTCCTTTTACTTTCATTTTTAATAGAGATATAAAGAAAGATAATCTGCTGTACCTTCCTTACTTGTATTAAGAAAAATGGATTGAAAAAAATGGTTGATTCCCTTTTCTTCTCCCCAAATTCCACCTTCATTTTCCTTTTTTTGTTTTGTTTTGTATTTTTGGGCGGTACGCGGGCCTCTCCCTGTTGTGGCCCCTCCCGTTGCGGAGCACAGGCTCCGGGCGCGCAGGCTCAGCGGCCACGGCTCACGGGCGCAGCCGCTCCGCGGCACGTGGGATCTTCCCGGACCGGGGCACGAACCCGCGTCCCCTGCATCGGCAGGCGGACTCTCAACCGCGGCGCCACCAGGGAAGCCTCCACCTTCATTTTCTGTTTCCCTTTTTCTTTATATTTTAACTTTTATCAGGCTGTAGGCAGAAGAGGTAGACTGTTGATCTTTTAACTATCCTTAATCTAGTAAGTTTAGAGCTGAAAGAGTGGTTCATGAAAATATTGTTAAGAATTACATCAGGGATTTGCAGAATTCTAACAGATTTCCTTTAATCCTCTCCTAGGTGCCCGTAACAGTGCTTCCCTCCCAAGTGCCCTATAACAGTTTCCTTGTGATATGTAATTGACTTTGCAGGACAGTTGTTTGCAGAGAGATGAGCCATGCAGACGATGCATTGTTGCACCACCCAGAGAGTAGGTCTTCAAACTTACAAATACTTACAAAGAAACAAGAGGAAGAAGAAGATATTGGGGTATTGATCTCAAAGAAGATAGGTGAACACAAACTAGAGCCATGGGACTTTCTGCTCAAAAATATATATCCAACTCCTATTAAAATGGCAGCTCAGGGCTTCCCTGGTGGCGCAGTGGTTGAGAGTCCGCCTGCCGATGAAGGGGACACGGGTTCGTGCCCCGGTCCGGGAAGATCCCACATGCCGCGGAGCGCCTGGGCCCGTGAGCCATGGCCGCTGAGCCTGCGCGTCCGGAGCCTGTGCTCCGCGACGGGAGAGGCCACAACAGTCAGAGGCCCGCGTAACGCAAAAAAAAAAATAAAAATAAAAAATAAAAAAAAATAAAATGGCAGCTCATGTCCCAGGATCTCTCTGTTCTTGTGAGTGAAAATGAGATCACATAGTAAATGTTTAAGAAGTGTTAAATGGGGCTTCCCTGGTGGCGCAGCGGTTGAGAGTCCGCCTGCCGATGCAGGGGACGCGGGTTCGTGCCCCGGTCTGCCGGGAGGATCCCACATGCCGCGGAGCGGCTGGGCCCGTGAGCCATGGCCGCTGAGCCTGCGCGTCCGGAGCCTGTGCTCCACAGCAGGAGAGGCCACAGCAGTGAGAAGCCCGCGTACCACAAAAAAAAAAAAAAAAGAAACGTTAAACAATAAGCCGTAGTTTCAGTTAGGCTTTTCAGTTCATAAGTAGACCATAGAGGATACTTTATTACCTAAGTTAACTTTTCCATTCTCCTGAATAATCTCTGAATGATATCTTGGCTACTCTAAACCATTAAACCACAAAGCCCCATTTAGAAATTCAAGACCGAATGCAATTGTAAAGCAAAAGCAATCAAAAGAACATTCAAAAAAAAAAAAAGCCCACTCAGATGATAAGGAAGATGTGAGTCAGAGACACAGGTAGCTGTGGTGAATTTAAGTGAATACCACTCAGGTCAGAAAGTCAGTCGTAAAGCAACACCCATCTCCATGCCCTTCATCTCAGAACCTACTTCCAGATCACTCTCGGACTCAGTACTTTGCTTACTCCCAGCCTCCCTCTAATGCAAGCGATCAAGAGTGAAATGTATTTCTTACCTGGGCATCAGTAAACAAAGCAAAGTATTTTGATGTAACAGTTGTGACGTCATCCAAGTCCATTTTTCTGATGAACTTCTTGATGAGCAGCACTTTTGAGTGTAATATTCTGCACTTCTCTCTGCACTAAACCGCACCCTGATTTCAGTGCCCAACGTGCGGAGTCATACATGAGGACAGCCTCCATGAAGAGGATCCCTCCCCTGCCTCCTCCTTGTTCTCTTTTTGCTTTTACTTGAGACTCATACCTAAAGGTGACCGATGAAATGTGACATAAAACATGAATATCTTTTACCAAATCCTGTCACAACAGAGTCCAACTAAGAAGGATCAGTGAAACACTGAGAATCAAGACTTTTATTCGTAAAGGCACTGATAACAGTACATTTTGCTATAGCCGAATGACACTAGGCTGAGGATATTTGCATCTCTTTGGGGATAAAGACAATGTATTTTATTATTAGTCTTACTGAAAACAATTGATACACTCTTGAACATAGCATTGACCCTTTTGTGCAAATTAATGCACAGTAAAATTTATCATTCCAAGCTGTACAATAAAAATGGAACAGAAGGCCATACAGTCTTAGAAACATCATTTGGCTCTGGCTTTATCATCACACGAGCAAAAATTTGAGATTTTGCAGCTCATTCCCCTAAGATCACCCACTCCTCTGCAACAACCTTGGCAGGAGGCCACCCTGCCTTCCACACTGCCCTTCCTAACTCGACTGTCAAGGGCCGACCTTGAAAGATGGATTTTCAAAGCACTGGGCAGAGCCACAACTCCCTTTCTATTTGTAGAGTTACAGTGATGTGTAGCCCCATTTCATCCTTTGAAATTATACGATGTGCTATTATGTTGACAGAACTCGTTTTTAATTCCTTCATTTTACTAATGCTAATATAATTTGTAAGAAATGATAAATGTTCTTCAGTGGTAATAAGATTATATGGGAGCTAGATTGTACATATTCTAAAAATACATGTTTTAAGTATTAACAGATCTTACAAGTGATGGTGGGATGCCACATGATGTTTATTATGAAAACGCAATAAACCCACTGAGTTTCAAACCCACTCTCCACTCAGTTTAATGAGACTTTGCCTAGAAATTCAACAGTTGAAACCTTTAGAGTTTAAGCCTCAGTGTTCAGGAGCTCTACGATTGGGACTCTGATTCAGGACTTCCACTTAAGAATGACAAGGACTAAGAATATCGTATGACCATGGGTACCTTTGCCGTATGCAAGGCCAAATTAAAATCAAGTGAAGAAAAGCACTCATTGACAGAATGATAGTAGGAGGTAAGAGAAGGTGAGTGTAGAAGGATTTATGACACTTAGGTAAAATTCCTTACACTCTTTGTCACTAGAGGGAACAAAATACTGCTAGTTATTACTGCTAGTAATGGTGCTTGGGAAATAACTAAGACTTAAAGTTTGAAAGTTCAGAGCAAAGTTTTCCCCTAATTGGAGGAGGAGAAGGCAGGCAAGAGGAAAGGAGAGAAAAACATAAGGACATCATTTCAGACAGATATTCTACAGGGTTATTTAGTTTTTGGGGTTTTTTTTTTTTCCCCAGGTTTATTTAGTTTTACACGTATAATCACCTTTACCATTCAAAGCTGTTTTTTTTTTTTCTTTCTTTCTTAGCGCAAACACATAATTCCCCATAACATTCAGAGGCAATACATGTGTCTCAGTAATCAGCAAACAGCTATTCAAAGAGTTTTATTGTAGGACTTTAAAACATCCATGATGCAGATTATAAACCCATTCAAAAATAAGTCCCTCACGTACTTCATTTTAGAAAGTGAGGTGCTAATAAAGCACAGTAATGACAGTTGTCTTCTTTTAAGCAGGAAATTCATTTGGTGAGTTTACATTATACTTCAGGAACACAGATTCTTTTCCTGTTTCGTCAGGGAAGGTTACAACTTTATGCTTTGTTATCTCGACACAGACACGCGAGTTGAATTCAGTGCCATTTAGATGAGCATCACACAGCCTATAAATTACCACAAAGTTGTTTATTCAATTAACAGAAATCTTTGGAGATTATAAAGCTTGTTATATCAACTTCACATTTAGGATAAAATAGAATTAAGCAAATAAAGCCTATCTTTTCTCCTGGCGGGGCTCTTAGAATGCACCGAGCGCCATCTGCTGGTAATTAGTTTTTCAAGATTATTTTCTTACCAAAACTCATCAGTGCAAATGAAGGCCAGGTACACATACATCAAAATAGAGATACGTGAAGAAAATCGAAGGGTATCCATGCACTATAAATAACCCTCATTACACATGAAAGCATTCTATTATAGTCCGTCATGTAATAATTCTAAAACTTGCCTTAGGATAGAGATCCAGCAACGCTTCAAGTAAGAAGTAAGCTGAGTTTCCATATTTTAGAATAGACCGTCATGAAAGTTTTAGACCTAGAAGCAATAACCATTAAGGTTTTCCGTGTTCACGTAAATCATGACATGAACATATCCATCTGGTGTGAAAAAATTTAAAACTTTAAAAACAAGCAAATAAAACACCATAGTACCACTTCATTCTGTATATTTGGAAGCAGTTAATGAATATAAAAGCTTAATCTTAGTCATCTTTAACATTAAATTATAAGTTAAATTATGTTATAGCGTCTTTGTTAATTTTGTAAGACATTATAAATCAACATACTTAAACACGTTCACTCTTACTCCGTATCTTATTAATTAAAAAAAAAAATCTGTGACCAAAGAATCTAAATATCTTGATAAAAGCCTCAAAGGTAGGATAAGAAGGAAATATAGTACTTCTAGAAAGAATTCTACTTCACACAGTGTTTTTGAAGATTTTTGTGTTAAAACCTATGTCAGATCTTTGTTCTGATACTTGATGTCTCTGAAATTCAAGGAACGTAGAAACATGCTCTTTTGCCTGCATTTCAGGTCCTCCATAACGCATGCAGAGAAGTAGACCCACTGTTCCCCACTCACTTTGTCTCCAGTCCAGGTACAGTGAGACCCAGGTGCATGAGGGTCCATTTCCACCATTCCTATGGAAGCAATTATTAGTTCTGTGACATTTAACAGTAGATTGTAAAGAAAGATAATTACCTACAGGAAAGCTCTTAGAAAAATGAAATAAAAATGTAAACATTGGGGCTTCCCTGGTGGCGCAGTGGTTGAGAGTCCGCCTGCCGATGCAAGGGACACAGGTTCGTGCCCCGGTCCGGGAGGATCCCACATGCCGCGGAGCAGCTGGGCCCGTGAGCCATGGCCGCTGAGCCTGTGGGTCCGGAGCCTGTGCTCTACAACAGGAGAGGCCACAACAGTGAGAGGCCCGCGTATCGCAAAAAAAAAAAAAGTAAACATTATTTTATATTATGTTATAATAAGAAAATCTGACAGAAATTGTTATCCCCAGAATTTGAACCTTAATAACAGGAATTGGCCATTGTACATCATAATACATAGCCTATCAGTAGATTTATTGAGCTCTTATGGAGGAATAACATGTTCTCTCTAAGGAAAAATTTTTAAGAAAAGAACATCCTCTGGGCAGCAAAAGGATATGAAAAAGCATAGTGTGTATGGGCATGTGTGTGTGTAATTTTAAAATATCAACATGAGGGCAGTTTGTGTGTGTGTTGAAGACCATGTTTTTTTAATAAATAATATATTTTTGAAGAGAAAGTTAGAGTAACCATACTTTGAGAAAGCATGGAATGATGTTAGCCGTTTGGAGAGAGGTTTCCAGAAAAACACAGCGTGAAGGAATTTAACCCCTTTTCCTAGTTTCTTCCTTCCATGGATGCACCTGGTCAGCACCTGAGGGACAGGATTTCTTCTAAGAACAGGAGTTTTTGACCATTCGAACCCACTGTTATTGAAACCCATCTTCTGGGAGGAGACTGCAGGCAGAGCATCCCTAAGTGCTTGTGGCACTAGATCATGGAAGCCCTCCATCTGTGGTGCAGACAGAGGACCACAAATGCAGGGCCCCCCGCCAGCTCCTTGGCACTTCTGCCCCTTCATCTACCTGGTCTTGCAGGGGCCTATCAGCCCTGCAACACCCCTTCAGTGGAGTCTGCACTTTTAAACTGACTCCCTGGAGAAGCTTAATGAGCCTCCTGGAATTAAAAAAAAAAAAACAAAGAAGTGTAATGAAAATGGACAAGCTGAAAAAGGAATAGAGAGGTTCACTCCCAGGCTGGTGCTTCGGGGGCTTTCATCAGGAAACTGCAATGGATATTGCAGAGAGCCATGGAAAGAGGAAAGAAAGAAATTAAAAACAGCCTCCTGTGATGAACTTGTATAATTTATTCCTCTGCAAAGCAGTAGGCACAATGTTTCATTTTCTTTCCCCTGCGCTCTTTTTTTCCCCCTCCACCTAATTTCTGAGCATTCCCAGGCTAGGCAAGCATGAAAATTAAGCATACCCAGCACAGGAGTCGTAATGAAAGTGAGGAACGCGCTCAGGTTATTCATAAACTTGCACGTTGTGTATTTTGGTGGAGATTTCCTCCCTTCTGCTCCTGATTGCTGATGAAGAATGGTGTTTTAATAGACAGATGGTAAAGACAATTACAGTTAGGGGCTCAGCTGGGAGTTACATCAGTTTATTGCAAATTATTAGTTGATAAATGCTTTTGTTTATAAGCAGAGTCTTAAGCAGCTTTGTAATCAGTTTATCAGCAGCAGGCAGAATCTTGACAGATCGCCTTTGGGGTGAAATGTCACCTCTGGGCTAGTCATTTAAAGTCATGATGGTCAGGCAGCCAGACAGTCTGATGGGCTACCTCACGGCACCATGGCAAGCTCCTGCAAAACCAGGGCACAGCCCACCTTAGACTAGAGCACAAACCCCACGGATGCTGAAGAGACTCCATGAGCAAACGTTTTCCTGTTGAAATCCCATAAAAGCATCGTATCTATTTGCCTAAACCTTACATAGGATACCTGAGTTTCACGACCTTCAACACATTAGTTCAGCAGATTTTCCAGGCAGTGCGAATGCCTTCTTATTCACAGGGCAAAACTTTCTGCACCTACACTTCAGCAGACATCTGGAACTGAGCACGGGGACACTGTTTACTTTTCTGAAAGGAGCTTCAGGTGCCTCTTAAATGGGAAAGGAAAGTATCTCAGTGGAGACATTTTTCTTACAGAAAAAATATAAGTTCTGTGGGGAGAATACACACCATGAGCCAAAAGAACTGGTGGGGATCGGTTACAGGTTTGGGCCTGGGAAGGCCCTCTGTGATAGGAGGGCAGTTTAGAAAACGCACTGGTTTCACCGGGCTGGCTTTGTCTTTCCTTGTCTATAAAATGGGATGATAGTATTTCTTATTTGTCACACAGATAACTCCTTGGGATTAATGAGGGTGTTCATGTTTCTTTAGTCTGAGTTCTGCTCAGACCAATGTTATCTGTTGAATTTATGCTAAATAATAGAGCATATAATATTTTAAATGACAATTTACAGATGATGCTCTTAAGCTCGTTTACAAAATACTTGATGAAAGAGGGTGCTTTCAATTTAGCATTTTTGCAATAAAGCATTATCAATATTTATTAGTTTTTTTGCATTGCCGTTAAGGACATAGTTTAAAAACCTGAGATGTTCAAAGATATATCCTTGAAGAGATTCACTTGATCATAAGCCAATAAACAATTCATGTCTTTCTAATTTACTTTCACTCTAACAAAGTAAATTTTGAGCTTAATCAAAATAAAAATATGTATTATATATATAAATAATCATATATAATAGCTCCTAAAATAGTCATTTTTGTTTGCACCTACTATTAATTTATATGTTTTTATTTCCTGGTTTGCAAGCAAAACTTATCAAACTAACTGGAAACTAACTCCTGAAGTCAGAAGCCAGGTTTCATAGCTGGAATTAGATATTCCAAATCCTCTAAAATATTGACATAATCCAGGAAAGTCTTTGGAAATAGGACTCCAGCTGATAAATTTTAAATCACATGTATCATATGTGTAAAAGCAAAATCTTTCTTCTCTTAATCTCAGAAATATGGTTAAGTATGTCTATTCATTTATCTCTCTGACTTCTTTCTAATTCTATCTGAGTTTCTCAGTTAAGATCCTAAAATCATCAGAATAGAGTAAATCTTATTTAAACTGACCACATGGTTCAGTAAAGTTTGTAATTTTAATGTTGGGTTGACATAAGCCTACTTAAAAATATTTGGGAGAAAAGCAGAGCATGGTGTTTTGTTCTCATGTCAACATTCAGCACACAGTATTCAGTTCCCAATTTTCCAGTTCTTAGGCAATTAAATGTTCTGTTGACATCAGAGGAAAGGCTGCCTACAGAAGAGATGAAGAATGAAAAGCCTTGATATCTTAAATTGTAAACTGTGATTTAACATAAAGAGCATAAAAAGTTGCTTTTCTGTTTTCTATAATCAAGTTAATGAAGGATGAATAGTGCATTCGGCAAGTAATTCTGCCATGTGTCTATTCCTCTTGACTGGAAAAGGCAAAGAATTTTTTTTTTTTTTAATCCATTCTCTTCTTTGGCCGTAAAAGCAACGGCACACTCTAAAGTTGCTGGTCAAGTCTGATTTTTTTTTTCCTCCTTCTCCCAGGAACTGCTAGGATGTTCTATAAAAAGATGTCAGGAGGGCTTCCCTGGTGGCGCAGTGGTTGAGAGTTCGCCTGCCGATGCAGGGGACATGGGTTCGTGCCCCGGTCCGGGAGCGGCTGGGCCATGGCATGAGCCATGGCCGCTGAGCCTGCGCGTCCGGAGCCCGTGCTCCGCAATGGGAGAGGCCACGACAGTGAGAGGCCCGCGTACCGCAAAAAAAAAAAAAAAAAAAAAGATGTCAGGAAAGCCAGTGTGGGAAAGTTAAATGCCCCAAAATGCCCTGCATTGCCTATAAGTACAAATGAAAAAAGTTAAAGATTATTTAAAAACAGGAAAGACTCTTTGTAAAATGCTTTTGATTTATTGCTGTGTATTGTGCAGATCTTTATCAATTATTCTCACTCTATTTCATTCAAAAACTGTTGTAAACTAGAATTGGCATGTTGCTGCATACGGAAAAACAGCATTAATCAACTCTAAGTAAACAAGTGCAGAGATCTAACAACTATGAAGTAGTTAATACATTTTTAAGCAATTTTATTCTAGAAAGGAGGTCTAAAAGAGTAGTGCTTAATTATCTGGACTCCTCTGTGCTGGGCTCCCTTTTGATTGTATTAATGAAGCAGATGGCCCATTGTTTCCCTTTAATTCCCCTATTGTTTTAAGAATATGTCACAGCTCTTTATTCTTTTATCAGGTGCTGTGCAGGAGGACCCACACAATACCTCATATTCCTACTGTATTTGCCAATGCACAAAGAAACCTCCACAGCGGTTTGCAAAGAAGGGGCACACATAATTTATAAGTTCTGTTCCTTGCACTACTCCACTGTCAAGAATTTCAACAGTACTGGATTGGAATTCATTATAAAATTGCTATTAAACAATGTGGCTACATATAGATATAGGTACTGTGTGAATATCCCCACCCTGATTTCTAGGTAGTAACACCTGCGATGTTGCAATGGGACAATTATTTATCCTTTAGGGAATCATTCTGCCCAATCCCTTCCCAGTTGTGAAGAAACTAAATTTCATAAGTAGGCATGATGTTGGATTTTCAAATTATTTAGGTTAAAAAAAAAAAAAAAAGAAGTTAATGACAGAATAAGTAAGTATTCTTGTTCCCTCCAACTCCAGAAACCATGTCTGTGTGTACGAGTGTGAGTGTGAGTGAGCGTGTGTGTGTGTGTGTGTGTGTTATACAGCCCATGTATTCCCCCAGAGAGCAGCTTTAATTTACCTTAGTGTGCCTAAGAGATATCATGGTTTACTCTATAGACCAATATGTAATCTTTATTAATTGAACTCTGATCAATTGACAATCTTCTTCTTGTATTTTACACATGTGAAGGAAATAGGCTTTTAGATTAATGCAGAAATATCACTGTACATCTTAAGAAATCAAATTGCTGTTAACAATTTAGTATATAACATTTTATGCCAAAGCTACTTAAAAATGCTGGTTCATTTATAAATAGTTAACTTTTCTCCAAATTTCCATGAAAATCACAAAAAAAACACACCCATGATAAAAATCTCAAAGGTCTGATTCACATAGACTTTCTCTTTTTACACACATGGTGTTTTTCTTTGTTTATCCCCTGTCAAATGTCTGTATTTTTAGAGGCTGTTTTCATTGATTTCTTTCCCCCTAGTGTTCCCAGTCTAATAAAGAGAGATGAGACTTAATGACTTCATGCTATGTAGTAAAAGTTACTAACTTCAACTTTTAAAATATCCTTAGAAAAGCCATTAGAATAAATTAGTATTGAAAACCACCCATTTCCTTTTGTATTGTTAGGTGAGTGTGTATGGGTTTGGTTTTTTGGGGGTTTTTTTTTGAGCTTAAACTTTCAAACTGGTATCCCTGTCTATTCGCTTGAGGCTCCTTATCCTTGTATATATTGAGGCAGAGTGATACAAAATCTAAATATGATTTAATTGGTTCAGTTTGCAGTATATCTTTATGCTAAGCTTAGGTCCGTATCTTGATGAGCCCAGATGTAGTTGTGCTCAAGGTTTACAGCTTCACGTTGCTTGTATTTCCTTATTTTTACAAAGCAAGCGTCTATCAATCACACAGATAAATTAGAAAGACACATATATAGACGTAACACATTGAGAAGATTTTTCAGCGTGCTATGTAATTATGAACCTGATTTTTACCATTGTAAGGAAGCATGAATTGCAGATAGCATGGACGAAGTTAAATGCTTTTATATTGGATACATTTTGCTTATACAGAACTCTATAGGTATGGTCTAACAGTATAATTGAAGCTTTGTCAGCTCTGTAACCTAGCAACAGATAATACTGTTAGGTTACTGAATTGCTCCTGGTTGACAAGTAGGGAGTATTTTTGTGTTTATCATGTTTGCTAATGATGGGATCCTTTCCAAAAGGCTTGTCTTAATCTTAATTAGAGTTTATCAGCAGAGGTCTGCATGACATTGTACAGACACTGATTTCATAAATAATAAAAAGTGCAAGTGAAAAATTTGGCACAATGGGGAGATACTTAAGGCTACCGCTTCTAGTAAGAGGAGCGTGAATTTCCAAAATATAATCAACTTTGAACTGTGACTTTATTCTTTATTATCAAAACTTGTAGTACATTTCACTGCAGTTTTGACAGCAATTATGAGAAAAATTTATAAGCTTCCTGTTAGGAACTATATCTGTTTGTACAAGAACTTTGATCATAAACATTACTTAGAACAGCAAGTACATGTTTTTTCAAGAACGTCAAGGTCTTCAAGGTTATTACTTTCTATGGAACCTTGAATGTATTTGCCCTTTATATGTGAAGGGAGTGGTGTGTGGGTGTGGAGCCTGGGGAGAGTGACTATGTTTGCAGAACAAGAGGCAAAGAGAGAATCCTAAAATAACCTTTCCATTTGGTAGACTTGAGGAAGGTATCAGAGAGCTGCTTCAGTGCCTGATGTCATTTGATAAAGACTTCATGCCCATGCAGTAGAAATGTGATTTTTTTTCTGCTCTGGTTTACACAATATGATCTTTCACAGTTTTTTGAAATGTTATTGTTCATTTCTAATAATAAGTTACACACCTTCAAAATAATAAAGAATTAAACATTGTAAAACCAAATACAATTCACAAATTTACTAAATTCCTAACTGGTTTATTCAGTTGAAGGATGATGCTAAGTCACTACATACTTTACCCGCCTTTCTACACCTTTTCACTCATCATGCCCACATTCTTCAAATATTATTCAAAGCTATTTTCAGTTGTCATTTTCTGAGTTTCGGAGTGGACATCTCTCTACTGAATTGTTTGAACAAGTCTATGAAATATTTGATTATCAAAAGAGACCTTTTTGTTCATAGAGTTTCACTCTCTCTACCCTATACAGACTACAGATAGTTTACCCTTATGCCAATGATCCTTAACTCTAGAGGCATATGAAGCCTTTCGGGGAGCTTCTAAAAAATAGTGAAGCCCAAACTTCACTCCCAGTGATTTTGATTTGATTGATCCGGGGTAGGACCCAGAAACCAACGTTGATTAATAGCTCCCAGGTGTGGTCTTCCCTGGTGGCGCAGTGGTTAAGAATCCGCCTGCCAATGCAGGGGACATGGGTTCGAGCCCTGGTCCAGGAAGATCCCACATGCTGCGGAGCAACTAAGCCCGTGTGCTACAACTACTGAGCCTGTGCTCTAGAGCCTGCGAGCCACAACTACTGAAGCCCGTGCACCTAGAGCCCATGCTCTGCAACAAAAGAAGCCACCGCGATGAGAAGCCCACTCGCCGCAACTAGAGAAAGCTTGCTTGCAGCAATGAAGACCCAACACAGCCCAAAATAAAATTAATTAATTAAAAACAAAAACGCTCCCAGGTGAATCTACTGTGCAGTCATGGTTATAAAGAATTGTGATGCCCTTTTAGTGTCCAGCTAAACTTGGGCAAATGCTACATCCATACTTAATAGGTGTGGAACGTTTAGTATAGCACTTGGCACATAGTAAGTGCTTTCTAAGTGTAAGCTGTTAGTCATGTTAGAAGATAACCTGGCATTACTTCCACACCACAAAGATTTACATTATTCTCCACATTGTGGCTACGCATTTTAAAGCTATGGCTTATCACTGTGTAAATCTTCTTAACACTGTTTCATAAAGTGAACCATACTGATGAAAGAAATCAAAGATGACACAAACAGATGGAGAGATATACCATGTTCTTGGATTGGAAGAATCAATATTGTAAAAATGACTATAGATTCAATGCAATCCCTATCAAATTACCAATGGCATCTTCCACAGAACTAGAACAAAAAATTTTACAATTTGCAGGGAAACACAAAAGACCTCGAATAGCAAAAGCAATCTTGAGAAAAAAAAACAGAGCTGGAGGAATTAGGCTTCTTGACTTCAGACTATACTACAGGGCTACAGACATCAAGACAGCATGGTACTGGCACAAAAACAGGAATATAGATCAATGGAACAGGATAGAAAGCCCAGAGATAAACCCACGTACCTCTGGTGCGTGAAAAAGGAGGCCAGAATATACAATGGAGCAATAAGTGGTGCTGGGAAAACTGGACAGCTACATGTCATTTCTGATTCAGAGAGATAGCAGTGCTAATTACTCAAACTGAGTAATCAAGGTAAGGTACCAAGGCAGTTACTTAGTGAACATCAGATGGCGCTGTGACTTGGGACACTGGGTTTTTCATTCAGAATCTAGAGCCAAACTGCTTTGTTCAAATCCCATCTCCCATATCTCCTTCTCTTCCTCCAAGTCCACTCTAGCTGTGTTATCTTGAACAATTTATGTACACTTCCAGCTTCATGATCTCACAGTAAAACGGAACAAATAAAAGCCACCTCACTGCTTTCTTGGGAGATATTGAGATAATGGACGCAAAGCACTTAGCACAGTGTCAGTGCAGAGCAGATAGTAGGTGCTTAATAAATCTGAGGTTATTCCTATTATTAGCACTTTGGTCATAGAAGCCAAAAAGTTGCTCACAACTTGATGATAATAATCTAGTGGTATCTAGCCTAAGGTTGTCATGTTATATGATGTAGGTAAAGCAGTTCTCCAAGATCACACAGTCACCAATAATCAAGTCAGGACTAGAACTAAAGTTTCTCACCCACAAGGCAAACGCTCTTTCTAGTTCATCTTTCCACTGAGGACAAATAAATTTTCAATGATTTGGGGTGCCAGCAATGCTTCGTTATTAGCACATAATCCCTTAGACAAAGATCATTTGCTCTTGAATTACTGTGCGAAGAAATTCATTCATTCAAATGAAAATAGTTAATGTGGTCAAAGAAAGTAAACTCCATCTCAGCGGTAGCTTCATTCCTCTAAAACCTTAGTTTTCAAGTATTACTTTGTTAAAGTAACTTCGTTAGGAAAACTGAGAGAAGACCTCAACTGTTTTTTTTTTAAATCCATCTCATATGAAAAGCACTTAATAAAAGTTATATTCCTGTCCTTAGCTATAGCTAAAAACTTGTACAAATATTCTAGTGAATGTTTTTTAGTGAAAAAAAAAATAGTACTCTCGTGTTTTTCCAACTTTTTAATTGTGGTGCGTGTATATGTTTGTGTGTGTGTGTGTGTGTGTGTGTATAAAAAAATGTATTAACCATTTTTAAGTATACAGTTCAGTGGCATTAAGTACATTAACATTATTGTACAACCATTACCACCATCCATCTCCAGACCTCTTTTCATTTTGCAAAACTGAAACTCTATACCCATTAAACAATAACTCCCCACTCCCCCCTGCCCTTAGCCCCTGGCAACCACCATCCTACTTTCTGTCTCTGTGACTTTGAATACCCTGAGTACTTCATATAAGTGGAATCATACGGTATTTGTCTTTTTGTGACTGGCTTATTTCACTTATAATAAGGTCCTCAAAGTTCAGCTATGTTGTAGCATTGTCAGAATTTCCTTTCTTTTTAAGGCTGTAAAATATTCCATTTTATATATATATATATATATATATATATATATATATATATATATATATACACACAGACACACACACACATTCTATTGTGTATATATATATATATACATATATATAGTCCATTTTGTGTGTGTGTGTGTGTGTGTGTGTATACACCACATTTTGCTTATCCATCCTTCTCTCAGTGGACAGTTGGGTTGCTTCCATGTTTTAGGTGTTTTTAACAATCCTGCTCTGAACATGGGTGTGCAAATATCTCTTTGAGACTCTGCTTTCAATTCTTTTGAGTATATACCCAGAAGTGGAATTGCTGGATCATAGGTAATTCTATTTTTAATTTTTTGAGGAACCATCATGCTGTTTTCCAGAGTGACACTACCATTTATACTCTCACCAGCAGTGCACAAGGGTTCTAACTTCTCTATATCCTTGCCAGTCCTTGTTTTCTCGTGGTTTTGTTTGTTTGTTTGGGGTTTGGGGTTTGTTTTCTTTGTGTGTTTTTGATTTGGGGGGGGTTGTTTGTTTTTTGATTTGTTTTTTTGTTTGTTTTTTTTGTTTTGATAGTGGTGCTCTCCTTTTAAAGCCAAATGTAATACCCTGTGATTTGTTTCCATTGAACATGAGGTCAATCAGTGAAGACACCAAAAAAGCTCAATATTAACATGATTTATCATTTTCATGCACTCAGATTGCTTCTTAATCAAGATGAATACTACTACCTTCCATTGAATTGTAAATTAGAGTTGGCTGTGTTTACCCTAGCTCTAAAAACGGTAGGGTAAGAAATTGGTTCTCCTGTCTCCTCAGCCCCATGTAGATTGCTAGAAACTGTATCTGTTACTAACTGGTCAAGATCGGTATGTGATCCACAAATGATGCAGCCTTAATCATTTTTCCAAAATGAGTTAGCTCTCTCCAGTGAAGCATAGATACATGTGCTCATTTGAATTTGTAGGTTTATGTTTTCTTTCTGGTGAGATTTCTTTTCTTCGACTTAGCAGGGCAGTGAGAAATGAGAAAAATGGCCCCAACCAGACCAAACCAAAAGGATAATGGTTAACAGTTATATAGCACTTACTATGGCAGGTGCTGTTCTTAAGCTTTCATACATATATTTGCTTATTTAATCCTCATGATAATACCATGAGCTCAATACTACTATCACCATCCCCATTTTCAAGGCTGAGGAAACTGATAGAATGCTTAGGTGATAAGTTCAAAGTCACACAGTTAGCAAGCGGCAGAGCCAAGATGTGCATCCCAGCAGTCTGGTGCCGGCGTACTTCCTCCAGATGGGATTACATCCTCACTAGCAGCCACATTTAGAATATTTTTTTTTGGATCAGTAATTGAAACTATGTTATAATACTTGGGATATCTCTCCCTATAAATGACTCCCTCAAGTTGTATGCTCTAAATTCACATCAAAAGAACTCAGCCAAGCTGTTTCCAAGAACCAATCCTTGACTTTTATGGCACCATTCTCTTGGTTCCCCTCTAACCTTTCCAAGTATATGTTTCCTATGTCTTTAAATGATTACATCTCCTCTAGCCACATCTTAAATGTTGAGATTCTCCAAGTTTCAATCTTTGTTCTTTCTCTTTTCATGCTGTAGTCTTCCTGCATTACCACATCAATGCAAAGAGCATCCACAGCTATTTAGAATGTATTGATGACTTCCAAAATATTTTTTTTTTTCTCCAGCCTTATTCTCCTCCAAGGTCCAACTGCCTCCTGGATACACCCACCAAAAAGCCTCTCAGGTACCTCAGACTCTACATTTTCAAAGCCGGATTCAGTACTCCCATGCATATACATACACATACATTAAACACACATGCACACTTGGCCTTTGGAGTTGGACAGCCAGAAGTCTAAATCATGATTCCACCAGTGATTCTGCTATGTGTATAGCCTTGGGCACATTAGCTAACTTCTCCAAGATTCAACTTCCTCAACTCTTAAATGAGGAAACTATCACTCACCTCACAGAATGATTGATAGGATTAAAATAGGTGAAATACATAAACCCCCTAGCCTACTGGACCCAAAGAAATTATTCCTAATTAACACCAATTATCCGTTATTGTCTGTATAATACCACTTGGTAATATACCAGCTTTACTGCCTTGGTAATGGAACTACCGTCAGCTGGTTTTGCAAACCAGAAACCTCTGTGTCATTTTCAAGAGTTTCTTTTACGCATCTCAGGAAATCACCCCAGTCCTCTGTCAGCTATGTCTCTTGAATCTGGCCCTTTTCTCCCCTACAATTTACACTTCTCACAACTGAACTAGTACAACAGCCTCCTAATAGCCCTCAAGATAACATTTCCTATCCTACACCTTCAGTTTACTCTCCTCAAGACCCTGAGATCTCTATTCTGGCAGGGGGTGGGGGGGAAGCTCAGATCATTCACTCACTCAAATAAATATATACCATCTCTCCACCATGAGCCAGACACAACTGTTTTTATGTTACATCAAAACTCTCACCCTGCTCTATCTAAACTTTCTGTGGGAGGAAGCCCTGATTTGTAGTGCTTGACAGTTTCTGACAGCAAATTCTACAACTCTCACCATAGCTGATTTCAAGTTACCAACGTGACATCAACCAGCACACAGAATTCCTGACAACTGAACATTCTGCCCTGTGATCCAGAACAGGCTGGCTCTGGCACACCACTGCCTATAATCCACCTCTTTCTCCCTCAGACCCCAAGCTCCAGGTTTGCTGGCCTCCAAGGGCCAGGCAGGCTCTTCCATAATTCTGTACTCACACGCATGCTCCTCTATCTGCCAGTAACGATGTACCTGCCAGGTCCTCCCTACACATACTTCTGCTATTGTACTTCTACTCTTCTTGAGTCAATAAAAATGTCACATTGGACGGCTTGCCTGACTCCCCCAAGAAGTCTCAGTTACTCACCCCTCTCACATTTCTTTAGTACTAGGGGATGGCACCACTGTGTGGTACTATAATTTGTCTGTTTATATGTGTGCATTCAGGTTGTATGTGAAGTTGTGCATGAAACCATAGCACGCAGCCTGGCACACAGTGGAGAGCTTTCAATGAATAGCTGATGAATGAACGACTTGAAAAACTAAATCCTAAGACAATTGACTTCTTCATCAAACCTGCACAGTACATTTTCAGTCTAATTCAGCCTTTTAAAAGGATATGCTCTGACAAAACCATAAAATGAGATAAAATGATAAAGGTGATAAAATATGAAACATTACTCAGTACATCTGAAAACAGATATGTGTTACCACTGCCAGGCTGCTTAATAATGTAGAAAAATCATTTTTTGCTTACTTTATTTTTTATTGATTTTAAAATTTTTATTTATTTATTTATTTTTGGCTGCCTTGGGTCTTCGTTGCTGCGCGCGGGCTTTCTCTAGTTGCAGAGAGTGGGGGCTACTCTCCGTTGCGGTGCGTGGGCTTCTCATTGAGGTGGCTTCTCTTGTTGCAGAGCACGGGCTCTAGGCGTGTGGGCTTCAGTAGTTGTGGCTCGCGGGCCGTAGAGCGCAGGCTCAGTAGTTGCAGCGCGTGGGCTTAGCTGCTCCGCGGCATGGGGGATCTTCCCAGACCAGGGCTCAAAACCGTGTCCCCTGCACTGGCAGGTGGATTCTTAACCACTGTGCCACCACGGAAGCTCATGTTTTACTTACTTTAATTTGCACTTAATATTTTGTGAACTTTATTTATTGATTGGATCTTTTTGGTTCAACGTCTGAGCACAAGTATTCAGAGTCAACCTGCTGTTGAGCTCACTGCTGTGATAAAGGTTAGCCGGGTGCTACCTTCTCTAAAATATCCATTTCTCCTGGGTACCTGAATTCAAAACTTTCCTTTTGTAAAACATAGCCATAGCTGGATTTACCAACCATGTAAGTTTATCAAAAAATGGAAAACTATTACCAGTAATATAAGTTATTCAGTTCAACACTGAAATCCAGTGACTCTAAAAACCCAGGCGAGGAGCTAAACCTGAATTGCAGTGCCTGCCTCTGCCCTCCCCACCTCTCTATTACACAGACTCACTTAATAAACCGTGTCCCGGAGGAAAGATAAGGTGCAAATGATTACCTTGTCTACAGCTGTAAGTAGCTTGGATCTGTATGCACATCAGAGAAGGCCGAACAGCCAAGTGCAGAAGGCTTCCAGGGGGAAGAAGCATCACCAGCAGAAATAGCACCACTTAGCGCTTTTCAATGCTCATCAGATTCCACGATGATGCCGCTTAGCTTCTATATTTGTAAAGAAGTCATCGATGCCAAGGTGAATCTGTTTTTCAACTTTGGGAAACTTGTATGCTTTCAGATACATTAAAGTGAAAGTGAAAAAAGGTTGTTTTCTAGTCTTTTAGTATATTTGTGTTTTCCTTGGAAACTTGCATATAAATTTGAGGTCTGTAATTTTAGCTTTATTTTTTCACAAACATTTACTGTCATGGATGGTGTCTTGTTTGCTTACCTTTGAAATTTAGTCGGCTGGTTTAATTAGCTGTCCGAGGTTTCTCTAAAACGAATCTTCTAGGCAACTCTGCCCTATCATATGCTGTTGTTATCTTTTCCACCAGCGTTTTACCACAAGTTGTTTAAAAACTGTGATCTCTTTCAGGGTGGAAAAAAATGAAGTGCAGTTGAAAAGGCAGTTATGCTGAAAGATAAACAGCAATATTAGTTATCAGAATGGGTACAGTTTTTGCTTGCTTAATGAGTACAATATATAGCCTTGCAGTATATACACAATGAGGAAGAAAAGCTTTATAACATATCAAGTATGCCATATTACTTCAGGCATAACTGTACAGGATACATATCTAGGCCTGAGAGTGTAGATAACAAAATATAAGTGCTTTGCCTGTCTAAACATGTTAAATAAATGAGCATTCACTATCGCATTCCAATACATTAGAAGATGTACTTGCATAGTTAATTTTCTTTTTAATGCACCACACGTGATCATTTGAAGCACCAAGCCAGAGTCTATCTTAGTGTTTGAAGAGAGGGTTCTTTTCATTTAAACAAATCTTTATTTAAATAAGCCTTTCTGAAAAGGCTCTTTGGCCTATCTCCTTTTCAGGAAGTTCAATCAGGGTAAAAGGAGATAAAGAAGCTGCATTACAAGAAATAATATATAAGTAAAGATCACTCAGTGCTCACCACCCCACCCCCCCAAAACAAATGGCAGCAGACTTATAAGGAGAGTAAAGCTAACTGGAATTTCACTTTAATTTACTAAATTTTAGGAACTTTGTTTACTTGCTTTGTAGTTTTAGGTATCATTCATATATATATATATATATATATATATATATATATATATATATACACACACATATATATTCCCCAGTATCTGGGGAAGAGAGAGAAAAAGAAATAACTTCTTACTTCCATAAGGTACAGAAAGAGTACATAGAGTAACTTCAAAGCCTCACCTGAAATAAATTTTGTGGTTGTATCCCTACCATGCTTGTTCTTAGGCAGTATAACATGTAATAACATGGTTAATGATTAAGTCAAGAGCTGGAAGGCAAACAGTTGACAAAACTCTCTACAGATTGTGTCTATACTTGGTTCTTAATCTTCTCCTACTGTTGGTCACTGAACAGTTCATTTGACGCAAGGAATACAATTTTCCACATAGGCAGGTACGAAAATTCATAAAGGGAAACAGCACTAAAATGGAGTAGGGAAGTCAGAAGGGGGAGCTGGCATGTACTACTCGACTTCAGTATAGATCCCAACAGGAAGAGATGGACTTTGCATCTCCATCAGGAAGTGACACTGCTTAATACCTCTCAGCTGAAGGAAGAAAGCATTTCTCTTTGTCTGACAACAGCTCAGCCAATGAAAGAATGTAACAACTCAACCAATGAAAAGCCACTATATTTGGAACTTTCAATTTCCTCCAATGAGCTTTTTGTTTATAATGGCCCCGCCCAGCCTCCCCTTCTCTATAAGTTTCCTCTCTTTTGTTTCACCAGACTTTCATGCGGTTGACCATAGCTGCCTGTCCTGAATTGCAGTTCCTGGCTATTAAACTTGTGTCGCTGGTAAAATAACTGGCAGTTTTATTGTTTTAGGTTAACAAAGGGAAGAGGAGGACAGCCGTTGTCTTGATCAAACACTCCACCCCAGTAGAAACTGATGTGAAAAACATGAGAAGGCCCTATTGACATCAATCCAATGTACAGCAGGCCAGAGCATTCTATGTCAATTCTTTTTCTTTTTTCTTCTTAATAGGGGGTCAGCTTTGGTGCACGACTACGAAGGCCATCTCTGAGGGTGAAGAGCTAATTGCCTTTGTGGTGGATTTTGACTCAAGGCTACAAGCTGCCAGTCAGATGACTCTTACAGAAGGGATGTACCCGGCGCGCCTGCTGGACTCAATTCAGCTGCTCCCTCAGCAAGCTGCCATGGCTTCTATTTTGCCTACAGCTATTGTCAATAGTAAGTGCTGAGTGCAATAGCCCAGTACAATAGCTTTGTAGTGGTGATGGGTATTTATGGGAGGGAAAAAAATAATGTCTACTGACAGGCAACCAGAGACAGACTTTTTTCTCCAGTGTTATGATTTTATTTTATATTCTCTCCAATTTTAAGTGTGTGTGTGTGTGTGTGTGTGTGTTCACTTCTTGTGGGAGTATAAAAAGAATAACTTAAATTCATTCATTTCAGGTTGGATTCCTGAATGTCACACAGAAAAATCTGACATTCTAAACTAAACAACATTCAAGACTATTTAGCTATAAGAGGTCCAACAGCTTTCATTGTTGCTCCTATGGTAGAATAATTTTGGTATTAAGAGCCATACAGTTAAAACATAAAATAAGAGAAAGGACACAAAATCAAATTTGATTAGATACACTAATGAAGGGGAAATGTAGGCTGGATAAATCAAGACATCAGCTAATGTAAAAAAATAAAGAGAAGAGAAAGAAAAATACTTATAATCTTAGAATACTTTATATGGAGAATTTTAAAATGTGCCCTGGCAAATATACCTTTGTGATTATAGTTTGTTAAAAGGACTATTGAACTTAATTTGCATTTTCTTGCAATGCAAAATCAGTGATCTAGGATTCCCAAGATCAGAATTCTAGACTCTACTCTGCTTTTACCTAGCTCTGTGAGAAAAAGTGAGTACATCTTAAGAGGAGAATAGATTCTAAAGCCAGTGGCAAGTGAAACATTGCATTGAGTCAAAAATGTCCTTGAAAATCCCTGAGACTTTGAATGATGCAGAAGAAGTCTAGAGACTACTTTCACGTCTTGATATTATATATGTATACATATATACATACATATATATTCAACAGTAATTATGTTCTTGCTGTAACAGCATCCTTTAGAATGAAGAACTTCTCAGGTGTATGTGGAATTACTCTGCATCCAACCAGTGGATTCAGTGTACACAACCCAAGCAACTATTTTTGAATTTCCTTAATGTAAATGTAGTTATTTTATTTACTGAATCTTTAGTTTGATTTGGATAGTGAGGAACTTGAAATAACATGGACCCAACTTGAAACTGAGGCCAAATGATTTTGTTACCACATATTCTAGGAGTATCTTATATTATTGTGATGCTCCAGTGTATGAATGTTAATTCTAATTATATTTGAAGGAATACTCTATTTGCTTTCTATAGCAAGATAACTATTAATCCCAAATATATCACCATAGATGCATACAGCCTTTGTTCTCATTCTTAAATTAGTTAATCAGTTAAAGTCATCCTGAAAAATAAACGCTTTACTATACACTGGGCCCTCTGAAAAGTATAAATATAACTAAAACTTGGGTGGGAGGGGCTAAATAATAAACAGTAGTAGTATATAATTTTGTAATTAAATTGTATTTTAAAATTCTGTATTGTACCTGCTGTCCTTACTTCTCATTCGCTAGAATTTGGTCCTTAATTTTCTCCTTCTCTCCTTCAACAGGATCTCCTGAGCCAACTCCTTCACTATCATGTGTTCCACCACTCACTATACATTAACAGTTTATAAATCACAAGTCCAGCTGTTTCTGACGAGTTTCAGACCTCTCTTGCCATCTTTGCAATGTTCCTTTCTTTCTCACAGAAATATCCACTCCCACATATCTAATGTGACCATATGCCCCAGTGTGCCTGGATTAGTCCCAGTTTACAGTGTTATCTGCCATCCCTCTGATCAGAGGCACTACAAAAGTGCCAAGTTTGCACAGTACAGTGTCAGATTTAGTCACTCTATGTGCCCCAGCCTGAATTCATCACCCGTCTGTCTTCTATTCCCTGTAGAGACGAATGAAAACATCACTTAACACAGAACTGCTAACAAGAAGTCTAGGCACCAAGGAGAAACCTTACCGTCTGCTCTAACATCTAATTGCAAAATAGTGGTCATCACTTCCCATCAGTTCTGCTTCGTCAGTATAACTTTTCTTCTCTCTGTCCCCCTTTCATTGAGGCATTATGGAAGAGTGTTTACACCAGGGTTTTCCAATCCCAGTTCACCCAGTTGCATGATCATGGCAAGTTACTCAACCTCACATTCTTCACCTATTAATGAACAAGGGGAAAACACAGAGAAATTTTCCATGAATGAATACATGAGAAATACATATGATACATATTATAGCATGACTTAACAAATAGTACATGACTATTAGCTACAATTTCAATTCTGTCACATTTCACTTAGATTACTGCAGTTGTCTCCTACCAGTCGTAAGTCTTCCTTCCAAATTCACTACCTTCAAAACTCAACTCCACTGTTAGGATTATATCATAGCTGATTCTGTCAGTCTATTGCTTGAAATGATTCAGTAATTTTCCATAATCATTGAGATAGAAATCTAAACTTAAAAAAGCTGACAGGGCCTTTGGTAGTCTGTCCCTGACTTCTACAACCTCATCTCTCCCAGCCCCTTGCCTGAGATTACAGAATAGCCTCCCAGCCTACACCCAGTCCCTCTCTCAGGCTCCCATAGCTGATCCCTTGATTAGGAGGGCACAGTCCTCTTCTCCACCTGACTAGCTTAATTTCATCCTTCACAATGCAGCTAAAGCATGTCATCATCTTCCCTCTAAATCCTTCTCTGACTTCATCCTCCCTCCAGTTCTCTCCCCAGTCTAGTGTCTCTTTTCCATGTCCGAAGCCCCTGTCAGATACCTCCATCACTGTGTGTGGTCATCACATTCTAATGTAATGAACTAACCACTTGTTAACCAGCCCCAGGAGATCTAAGCTCCTTAACAACAGCTGTTTGGTCTCTCATTTTGTTTTACACCCAACTCAGCATAGATCTGGCACTAAGGAGGTACTCTGTAATTAATTTATTAAATGGACCAATGATGTCAGGAGTTGGCATCAAGGCTAACTTTAGTTCAGCCATTAGATCCCTTACCTTTTAATCAAGCAGGTAAACCAATTCACATTGCTATTTATAAATGCCTATTTTTCTAAACTATAAATACAATATAAACAATTTAGGATTAATCTCTTTTGCTTTATGTTGGGATTCTCCTAGAGTACCACTTTCTAAAGTGTCTGTGGGAAGGTAAACTGCATTAAGTGGAACATTTCTTTAAAAATAGTCCTGTACTGTGGAACAGCACCCAAGACTGCACTAGCCACTGTCTGATTGCCTAATTCATAACCTGGGAGCAGACTCTGAGAAAAACTGAACCAAATGCTGCTTTGCCCATGGTTGGCTCCAAGTGGGCAGCAGCTAACGTGTCCCTGTGTTTCTGCCTGCAGAGGATATATTCCCTTGCAAGTCCTGTGGCATCTGGTATCGGAGTGAGCGGAATCTGCAAGCCCATTTGATGTACTATTGCAGTGGGAGACAAAGAGAAGCTGCTCCAGTGTCAGAGGAAAACGAAGACAGCACTCCTCAGATTTCCAGTATGTGCCCCTTCCCACAATGCACCAAGAGCTTTTCAAATGCCCGAGCTCTAGAAATGCACCTGAACTCACACAGTGGTGAGTGCTCTCTTGTTTCTCCTTCTACTCCAGGAGACCCTATTCTTTCTCTACATATATACGTACATTCATACATCTCTATCTATCTACAAAATCAAAATTAAACTTGCTGGACCAGCTGGTTATTGTCTTTTGTCACGTACAAGTATACTCTATTCAAAGGACTTGGATCTGAATTCTTTTCTAACGACTTACAGTGCTCAGTTTACAGGCTAGATCATTCTAGTTTTTTCTCAACTAAAGTAATTAGGCTGAAAAACAAGTTTCTATTATTTTTTTTTTTTAAGCCTGCTCTTAAGAGCAAGGTGGCAACTGTTCCCATTTATTTTGGAATTGAATGCCCAATTGTTGTCAGTATCATACATAGTATTCCAATTCCTATATTTTAAAAACAACTGAAATGAATCAAATGTACAGAATTATATTAAATTTAGATATTTCTTTGAACATTCTTGGATAGGGCAAACCAAGGTTTGGGAATCATAGTTATTAAGCACCTAGAAAGTAAGTCACCTCTGGGTGACTTCCTTTGCTGTTTTTGCTTGCGTTGAATAATTAAAAATGGAAATAGGTGCTCAGTTTAAAAAAACTAACTCCAACCTCCAGTGCTCTAGTACAGTGCAAGCTTTTGTCTTTGCACCTATAAAAATAAGCCGTTTCCTTTCTACTTATTCTCTTCCCTCTCCCTACAAAGAGCTGTCTTTACGTAGATGATAAAGCAGGGGAAGCAGAAACAAGTTGGTTGTCTCACATGGTGAGTGTAAAGTCACGCACAAAACAAAAATAGAGATAGAGGGATCTTCCCAGCTCAATAGGAAAATGAGTATTGGATTAGCCAAAGAGAAAAGGAGACACATAAAAGAAGTCCCCTTTTATCTCTATCTCTCTGCCATATTTTCATCTTATAAATATAAAAGACAATTCTCATTTAAGTCTAGAGGGCAGAGAGGCGGAACCAATCCTGATTTAACCATATGCCAACAAATGGGAACAAGAGTTGACCTTAGTAAGTACAAGTATCCAGATCCTGATTCCAATTCACAGGGGAAGGGGTCCGCCCGACCAGGTAATTCTTCAGACACCAACTGAGTGTCTTGCAATGCAACTCCACTCAATTCTGACACTATGCAGAGAGAGCATTAAATTCCCCAGATTAAGGGGTCAGTCCTACAAGAGTGACTCCCCCACCACCACCCCAATTCAGACTTTAGTCTTTTGTGCTTCTGACCAGTCGGCTATAAATCAGAGGTCGCCAAGACACCCCCTTGGTTTGACTGCTTTGCTAGAGTGTCTCCCAGGACTCAGAAAACCCATTTGTTCACCAGATACTGGTTTATTATAAAAGGATATAACTCAGGAACAGCCAGATGGATGAGGTGCATAGGGCTAGGTTTGGGGAACGGGCAAGGTGCTTCCAAGTGCTCTCAGAGCCTGCCACTCTCCCCAGATCTCCACATGTTTACCAACTGAGATGCTCTCTGAACTCTGTTTTTTGGGGGGTTTTATGGAGGCTTCATTACATAGGCAGGATTGATTAAGTTATTGGCCATTAGCAATTGAACTTAATCTCTAGCCCCTCTTCCCAGAAGTGGAGGAGGGGAAGAATAAAAGTTCCAACCCCTGTAATCACAAGGTTGCTTCTCCTAACAACCACCCATCCTTAGGTTACCTAAGGGCTTTACAAAAGTCACCTCAATAACATAACAAAGACACCTTTATCACTCTTATCACAGGAAATTCCAAGAGTTTTAGAAGCTGTGAGCTGGGAACCAAGGATAAAGACCAAATCTATATGAGAAATAGATTTTACTCATCAGAATGACCAAATACATATTCCTTGTAAATCACAATATTGCACTGAGGCTTACCCACCAGTCAGTGGTGATATTCAAAATATTTAATAACTGACTAAAAACAGGCCATGATCAATCAGCATGGAGGTCGGTCCTAAATGACTACATTAGTGTACTGGTACCAATATCAGCCCTGGATAGAGATAAACCATGTTCAGCAAAACCAATGAATAAAATTCTAAATTTGTACCAAAGATAAATTAGTAGGTTATTAATTACTTTAGAAAATGGTTTCTATTTGGATTCTTTTGAATAAAGACCTAATCTGGTACACTAAATGCACTAAGATTTATTTGATTTGCACGTAGGTTATCACTAGCAACTCTAACTAATGCCTGCTTCTTCCTAATGTAGAGCATAGTGCTGTGGTAAGAAGGTTATTGGATTAGAAATTATAAAATCTGAAGTTTAGTCATGGCTCCATCACTGAATAGCTTTATTACCATAATCAATTCCTTTAGCCTCCTTGCATGTGTTTCCCGACCTGTAAAATCGAAACAATGATGCCTATCCCACTACAATGTAATAATGTTCATGAAAGTGCTTTGGAAACCATAGAGGGCTGTTATTATCATCATATATGGTGAAGGATGTCACAAGAAAAAAGTTACTATCACAAATAAGATTCCGGAAGATTTCAGTTCGTTCCTGCTGTGTTGAACACATGAGGTCATTAGTAACGGTTCATATCATTAGAAAACCAATATGTGTGGTTCTCAGTATTCTGATTTTGTATGTTCCTCCAGGAGTGAAAATGGAAGAATTCCTACCCCCTGGTGCTAGTCTAAAATGCACCGTCTGTAGCTACACTGCTGATTCTGTGATCAACTTTCACCAACACCTGTTCTCCCATCTCACTCAAGCTGCCTTCCGATGCAATCACTGCCACTTCGGCTTCCAGACTCAGAGGGAGTTATTGCAGCACCAGGAGCTCCATGTCCCTGGCAGCAAACTGCCCAGAGAAAGTGACATGGAACACTCTCCAAGTGGAACCGAAGAAAGCTTACAGCCAGCCACAGACTTGCTGACCAGAAGTGAAGTCCCCCAGAGCCAGAAGGCCATGCAGACTAAAGATGCGAGCTCTGACACGGAGCTGGACAAGTGTGAGAAAAAGACTCAGCTCTTTCTCACTAACCAGAGACCCGAAATTCAGTCTGCAACAAATAAACAAAGCTTTTCTTACACGAAAATAAAGTCTGAGCCCTCTAGTCCAAGACTTGCCTCATCTCCAGTTCAGCCTAATATTGGGCCTTCTTTCCCCGTGGGACCCTTTCTGTCTCAGTTTGCTTTTCCCCAAGATATCACAATGGTCCCTCAAGCTTCAGAGATCTTAGCCAAGATGTCTGAGCTGGTACATCGGCGACTGAGGCACGGAAGTAGTAGCTACCCTCCCGTCATTTACAGCCCCTTGATGCCCAAAGGGGCTACCTGTTTTGAGTGTAACATAACATTCAATAATTTGGATAATTATCTAGTGCACAAAAAACATTACTGCAGCAGCCGATGGCAGCAGATGGCCAAGTCCCCAGAGTTCCCTGGTGTTTCAGAAAAGATGCCTGAGGCCGTGAGTCCCAACACTGGCCAAACCTCCATAAACCTTCTCAATCCAGCCGCTCATTCTGCTGATCCTGAGAATCCACTTCTTCAAACACCCTGCATCAATTCTTCCACGGTTTTAGATTTACTTGGGCCAAATGGGAAGGGCCACGACAAGGACTTTTCCATTCAAGCTAAGAAGCTCTCCACCCCCAACAGCAATGATGATAAAATTAATGGAAAACCTGTTGATGTGAAAAATCCCAGTGTCCCCTTAGTGGATGGGGAAAGTGACCCAAATAAGACTACCTGTGAAGCTTGCAACATTACTTTCAGCCGGCACGAAACATACATGGTCCACAAACAGTATTACTGTGCTACGCGGCACGACCCTCCGCTCAAGAGGTCAGCTTCCAGCAAAGTGCCTGCCGTGCAGAGAACCATGCGTACGCGCAAGCGCAGGAAGATGTATGAGATGTGTCTTCCTGAACAGGAGCAAAGGCCTCCGCTAGTCCAACAGCGATTTCTCGACGCAGCCAACCTCAGCAATCCTTGTACCTCCACTCAAGAACCCACGGAAGTGCTGGGAGAGTGCTACCATCCAAGATGTGATATCTTTCCAGGAATTGTCTCAAAGCACTTGGAAACGTCCCTCACGATTAACAAGTGTGTTCCAGTTTCCAAATGTGACACTACTCATTCCAGTGTTTCCTGCCTAGAGATGGACGTGCCCATAGATCTCAGCAAAAAGTGTTTATCCCAGTCTGAGCGGACGACTGCATCTCCCAAAAGGCTGCTGGACTACCACGAGTGCACTGTGTGCAAGATCAGTTTCAACAAGGTAGAAAACTACCTGGCCCACAAGCAGAATTTCTGCCCGGTCACTGCACATCAGCGTAATGACCTGGCTCCGCTCGACAGCAAAGTGTTTCCGAATCCAGAAAGCGAACGAAACAGCCCCGATGTCAGCTATGAAAGAAGCATCATAAAATGTGAGAAAAATGGGAATCTGAAGCAGCCTTCCCCCAACGGAAACTTATTTTCATCCCACTTAGCAACTCTGCAGGGCCTGAAAGTCTTCAGTGAAGCCGCTCAGCTCATTGCGACAAAAGAAGAAAACAAACATTTGTTTCTTCCACAATGCCTGTACCCTGGAGCAATAAAGAAGGCAAAAGGAGCCGACCAGCTCTCTCCTTATTATGGAATAAAGCCAAGTGATTATATTTCTGGTTCTCTTGTCATCCATAACGCTGACGTGGACCAAAGCACAAACGCGGAAAATGAATCTCCCAAAAGCCAGGCTTCTTCCAATGGGTGCGCTGTGCCGAAGAAAGATTCCCTGCCGTTGTTGCCCAAAAATCGAGGCATGGTCATAGTGAATGGTGGACTGAAGCAAGACGAGCGCCCTGCCGCCAACCCACAGCAAGAGAACATTGCCCAGAATCCTCAGCATGAAGACAGCCGCAAATCTCCCTCCTGGATCTCGGAGAACCCATTAGCCACGAACGAGAATGTCTCCCCAGGAATTCCCTCCACAGAGGACCAGTTGTCTAGTATAGCTAAAGGTGTGAATGGCTCCACCCAGGCTCCAACCAGTGGGAAATATTGCCGGCTGTGTGACATCCAGTTCAACAACCTCTCAAACTTTATAACTCACAAGAAGTTTTATTGCTCATCACATGCAGCAGAACATGTCAAATGAAATCACAAAATAAATAAACATCACTCACCTTTGGTACCAGTGTTTAGTATGTTGTTCTACCCAGTACAGAAAAAAAAAAAAGCTGTTTGAATTACATCTGGGCAATCAGGAGACAATTCATTATGGCTGAGTTGAAGACTTAAGGTGTAATTTCATTACAGTCCATTAGTAAAGTGTATTATTGGTGCCATTTTCAAAAAAAATTAATTTATTTTACCAGCAGTATTCATAGCTGTGGTTATGTTATTTTTTATTTAAAAACTTTATATTAAAGTCATTTGTAATGTTATTGTATAGTTATTGTGTAGCATATATGGTTTGCACTGTATAGTAGCTTTTAAAGAAAATAGTCACAAACAATACAGAAAAGCATTTTAGAAATAGCTTCCAAAGCACTTGTGTATCTTGATTTCTTCTTATATGCTGTTGCAGATATATGTATATGCTAAAATATAACTTGCAAAGATGTTCTAAATACACGTGCTATAAGTTCGCCTTAAGATTTCAATTCTTGGATAATCAGGCTCCGTTTGCACTTTATATTTTAGCAGATACAGTCTCTTAGTAACTAGGCTTTGCATTTGTATGTAGCCGTATGTTTCTGTCCATTTTCTTAATCTTAAACTTGTATGTTAAATGAAGATGGCAATTTTTTTCTTGTATAGTACTTGTATTTTCTTTTGCTGATGCAGCTCTGTCTCAATTTTTAAACTTTGCTGTTAAATGCAATACTTTATAAGAATGAACAAAATTACTGGAAGCAGTATTGTAAGTAATGAGGTAGTATTAATCGGTTTTATCTTTTGAAAGGCACAGTCTAAATCGAAACCCTAAACTCAATGCTGCAAGTATGAATTTAATTCATATATAAGATCTATTTAAATATAAGAGTAGCAATACTGCACCTGGTGATCACAAAGATAATGTTCTACTTCTGATAGAAATAATTTCTCAACAAACGTTGTTACTATGCATGTATATGGATGGAATAAAATTCCAGATTGTTGGAGAAATTTGGCATACTTTTTTTTTTTTTAAATGCAAGGGAAACCCTATATACCTGTTCTTTGTAACAAGAATAGGTTCAAAACAGTACTGGATAGCTGTAGTAACATGATGACAAAACAGTTAATATAACTTATTTTATTAAAATGAACCGGAAACTCCAGGCTCTGGAACTAGAAAAGTTCTTCATTATTAATATGAAAAAAAAGCACTATCTCTCTGTTCTCTACCCACCCCCAACTGTAGCACACAAAAAAGAACAATTTCATGAATGTCTGAAAGGCTTACAAAGTCTACCATAAGAATTGGCACCAAAGATGATCAAGTGCACCCAACTTTCATTTTCTTTAATTTTTATTTATTTATTTATTTATTTTTGGTTGCATTGGGTCTTCATTGCTGCGCTCAGGCTTTCTCTAGTTGCATTGAACGGGTGCTACTCTTTGTTGTGGTGCGCGGTCTTTTCATTGCGGTGGCTTCTCTTGTTGCGGAGCACAGGCTCTAGGCGAGTGCGCTCAGTAGTTGTGGCTCGAGGGTTCTAGAGCTCAGGCTTAGTAGTTATGGCACACGGGCCCAGTTGCTCTGCGGCATGTGGCATCTTCCCGGACCAGGGAATTGAACTCATGTCCCCTGCATTGGCAGGCAGACTCCCAACCACTGCGCCACCAGGGAAGTCCCGCAGCCAACTTTTAGATGGAGTTTACCAGAGAGAGGTTTGCATTTTGAGAAGCAGCAAAGTGGTATGGTAAAGTGACTCTGATGAGTAAAGATGCACAAACTTCATGCTGGCAATTTGTAAAAGACACTAGTTTTCACACATCTCATTTGTTCATTCTGAGGGTTTGCATGTTGAGGGAGAGTGGAGAGCAGATAATGTTGGTTAGATCATAGAGGGTCTAATGAGCCCCCCAGAGATGTTGACATGTGATTCAGTAGTCAAGATGGCACCTGTTGCCCATCAAGACAGATGCAGTCTACTGCAGTTTGAGAAACGCCCCCAATCTGTAAAGGCAATTACCTGTGGTTAAGACACACTGTTTGCAAGTAGGTTGTGATGCACCATCATTCATCCTTATTAGATTTGGTAGCATAATGAACATAAAGTGCTAGTCCCAAACATAGCCTATAAATACTATGTGGTCGAGAATTTTTCTCCAGTTGCTTGTTGAGATTAACAATTTTTAAATGTAAAACCTTGACCATAGTTGATGTTTTCCATTTTAGTCAGTGACTGAACAGTGAGGTGAACAAAACTGACATGCTTAATAGAGTTTTGCCGAAATCTCTTAAAGTATCGGGTCCTTCAGGAACCACAGGACTGTCCATGAAGACCTGCTGAGCCCTCAGGTGGGAACTGGCAGGGCTGGGTATTCTTAACAGGACTTCCTTCCCCAGTCTCTTCCTTTTCCTCTTCTTTCTTTAAAAAAAAAAAGAAAAGAAAATCAGCCAATCAACATATTTTTATTGATCACCTAGGATTGTATCCGCAATTTTGAGGATGAAGGCCTGATACATGATTGCTTCTCTAAAGGAGCTTGTCATCTGGCTCAGTTCAGTGCTTTCCAATACTGTTCTGTCATTGGAATCACTTAGGGAACATCTTTAAAATGCCAGTGTATACGAATTTTTTGTACATTGGGCCTCATACTAGATCAATTAAAAAAAAGTCCTGTCTGTGGGTCCCGGGAATCTTTTTACATCTGTTCAGGTGCTTCTGATATGTGACAATGTTGGGAAACACTACAAAGTGAACTAGGACCAGGTGTGAAGGCTGAGTGAGACTAAGGAGGGTGGAAAGTCAAAAAGAAAAAGGGAAACCGACACGGGATGAAAGAGTTGGGAAAGACTTTATGGGCAGGGTAGGGTACGAAAAGGTAGGTAGAATGATAAGGAAAACTACCTGTCCTTTGAAGAGCCCTGAAATACCTATGCACTATATCCAAAAAAAATATTCCCAGTACTGTTTGTACAGTTGAAAATAAGTTCTAATACCCCATTCACAGAAAGAAACAGATAGCATAGGCTGAAATAGTGACATTTGGACCAGAAGCAGGCCCTGCAGAGTGCAGAGGAAGATAAAGTTATTTGTACATGTAGAGATCATTGTAAATGATGGCATTAAAGTAGCATGTGAGGGTGAAGAGTGAATAAAAAACATTTTTTTTAAACAAGAGGGCTCAGGGACTTCCCTGGCAGTCCAGCTGTTAAGACTTCACCTTTCAGTGCAGGGGGTGCAGGTTTGATCCCTGGTTAGGGAGCTAAGATCCCGCATGCCTGGTGGCCAAAAAACCAAAACATGAAACAGAAGCAGTAATGTAACAAATTCAGTAAAGACTTTAAAAATGATCCATATCAAAAAAAGTCTTTAAAAAATGTTTAAAATATAAAAGAAAAAAAAATATAAAAGAAGAAGGCTCAGGTTGTAAAGTTAAAGAAAATAAGGGAATAGATAGGAATCTGGTGTCACAAGACCTTGAATGCCAGGCTGAGGTTTATGGGCTTGCCTTGTACCTTGCTTCTTAGAGTCATGAAATGAAAATTGTGTTTCGGAATGGTGATAGAGTGTGAGGCCTAGATGCTAGAGAGAGGGAGATTAGTTGGAAGGCCATAGTGGTGGTCCAAATGGGGGTAGTGGGAGCCTATACCAAGAGGAGGACAGGTCTGGGTACGAGTTACATAATAACGGATACTGAAGACCAAATCAAAGACAAAATCAAAGATCTTCAATCTTCACTGATAAAAATGTTCCATGTTCAACAAGATAACATGTAGGACAGGATATTAGCACCAGTTGAATGGTTTGGGGGAAGGGTGATAAAAAGAGCGACGGTTTATGTTGGTTCTCCAGATTGTTTTGTAGTATTTAAGTCTTTTACAGAATACTAAAACCTACTAAATCAGAATATCTTAGGATGGGCCTGGATTTCTGGAGTTTTTTGGCAAAGCAACCCTAGGGTATTCTGTTGTCTTCCCTCGATGAGAATCATTGAATTAAACATAGGCAGAATGAGAAGCGGTATTCTGTGGTCAACACCAAAATAAACTAAGCTGACAGCAGAATGTATTACACAATTGGTCTTCAAAGTGTTGCTAATTAATACATAACATATCTGAGTGTTTAAAGCTATTAAAATTTTCAAATAATTCAACATATGTGTTTTAGTATTGAGATTAAAACAAAAAGTCATAATGGAATCTGTAAACAATATTTGAAAATCTTTTAATCAAGTTGAACCTTCTCATTTTCAGGCAAAACTAAGGATCAGAGATTTTAAACACTCAAAGTCACAGAGCTAAAGGGTAAGAGCCAGAGACCTGAGTCCTGTTCTCAGATTCCCTCCCCTCATCCTGTTCCTTTTGCCACTAAAGCAGAAGGAAATACTAAGGCAAGAAGCTAAAATTCCAGCTACTTTTCCTCTCTCTGATGCACTTAAGTCTAGTTCAGATATTCTCTGGAGATAAGGAAAAGGGAGCATATTCGTTTCTCATGACTGCTGTACAATTACCATGAACTCGGTGACTTAAAACAACAGAAGTGTATTCTTTCACAGATCTGGAGGCCAGAAGTCTGTTATCAAGATGTCAGCAGGGTTGTTCTCCCTCCCGAGGCTTTGGAGGGTACTTTCCTTGCATCTTCCAGCTTCTAGTAACTCTACATCACTCTAATCTCTGTTTCCCTGGTCTCATTGCCTCCTCTTCTCTGTGTGGCATCTCTCTCTGCCTCTCTCTTATAAAGACACTTAGGATGGCATTTAAGGCCCACTAGGATGAAATCCCCATGGCAAGATCCCTAATCACATCTGCAAGGGCCCTCTTTCTTTATAAGGTAATATTTTCAGATTCCAGGGATTAGGATCTGATATTTTGGGGAGCCATTATTCAGTCTCCTACAGGAGGTCAATATGGAGCTGGAGGGGTTATGGCTCCCAGTCAGGTTCTACAAATGTGCAGCAGCACAGCAGAAATTATTACGCCCGAACTGATGAATCTCTTGGAATTTGATTGAGACATGAATGTTACTAGCAAACATCAGTGGCATCCATCAGAAATATAGCATCTAAACTAACAGGTCTCACCTGGTCACTCAGGACCCAATCATGAGGTAGAATTGAGTCTGATGACATCTCTGCACAAGTCAGTATATCGGTTTGGAACTTAATAAACCTTATTAATTCAGAGAATCATGAAAAAACAGATACAGCCTGGGCAAAAGTTTACTTTGGCACTATCTAGAAAAAAGTTTGCTTAGTATATTAATAGAATAAACAGGATTGATAGAAAATAAACAGTTTTCAAGAGCCTAAGCAGCCTCACTTTGCATACAAATAATATACTAATTTCAAACAATTTTATCTTCATATTAAAGAAGAATGTCACAGCATTTTGCTTGGCAACACTTCTTTGCTCATTAAGTCCATTTCCCATATATGATGTAACCTGGTTGCGGATGGTGTAAATATCAAATTCACTAAGTCCAGAACTTTCTTTTTTTTCCCTATTGGGGTTCAATGACCCTCAAGAAAAACAATCAAGTAAAATACAATGCTCTTATATTTTTGAAAAGTATGCAGCGGTGAAATAGTCATTTTAAATTAATAATCGGGACATAGAAGTGGTAAGAAAAAATCTTAAGAGGAAAAGAGAAAATTCAAGACAAAGGAATTAACAGGAAGGAGTTCACACCAAGACAATCACAGACACACCAGGGTGGACACACAGATTCCTTCCTCCTACTACGATGGATGAACTGTCCCTGATCTTACTCAAATCCTTCCACTTAAACTTCACATACTCTCCAGCCAAGTTGATGATTTAGCTCCTTCAATTATTCCTTCTCCTGGCACAAAAGCAACAGATGTGTCTTTTTCAACTTATGTAAGGACTTGGACAAGAAGCCTCAACATGTTCCCTGAATTGAAGTCTGAACCAAAAATGAAGGGTCTTTCTCACATGTCATGGATTGTAAAATAAACCATCAATTTCCTATTCTTGGAAGTTGGAGGGAGTTCTGATAATGCTCAGATTAAATTCCCTGCCTGTTTTGTGGGGGGGAAACTTGGAGAAGATTCAGTTTAATTTAGGGATCAAAGGAATGTAATATCACACATACACAGTATTGAGCAGTAAGTGTTATACCTACTATATCGATACTACATTGACTGTTTTACCAATGAGCAAACTGAGGCTTAGAGCAGTTGAGTGAGTTCCCCAAATGACAGAGCCAGTAGAGCCAAGTATTGAACCCAGTTGTCTTTCTATAAGCCTTTGCCACCCTTTTCCATAAGGCCTTGGATCTCACTCTGTCTACCTCAAGCCAAAACCCTTATAATCATGTTGCAGGTCTGCCGGACACCATTTTATTGCCTGCTGGTACTGGAGTTGCCTGTGTTAGGATAATCATATGTCTTATTCTGCCTAGGACTGTCCTTGCCTGGTTCAGAATTTTATTTTATTTTATTATTATTTTATTTATTTATTTTTTTTTTGCGGTACGCGGGCCTCTCACTGTTGTGGCCTCTCCCGTTGCGGAGCGCAGGCTCCGGACGCGCAGGCTCAGCGGCCATGGCTCCCGGGCCCAGCCGCTCCGCAGCATGTGGGATCTTCCCGGACCGGGGCATGAACCCGCGTCCCCAGCATCGGCAGGCGGACTCTCAACCACTGCACCACCAGGGAAGCCCCAGAATTTTATTTTTTAATTGGAGTAAAATTGCTTTACAATGTTGTGTTAGTTTCTGCCGTACAATGAAGTGAATCAGCTCTATGTATACCTATATACCCTCCCTCTTGGACAATTATTATTATTTTAACACCGCTTTTTCACACTCACAAATGTCCCAATCTGGATAATAAATTCTAAAGTAAGCCTAAAGTGAATTAATCTGAGCTCAGCAGACACTTTGAATGCTATGATTTACAGCAAAGCCTCCCAAGCATTAAGCTCCATATGAGCCAACTGAGGACTTTGTTAAACTGCAGACTCTGATTCAGAAGGACTGGGGAGGGGCCTGGGAGTCGGCGTTCTAACAAGCTCCCAGGTGATGTCAATGTTGCAGGTATGCAGACCACTTTGAGTGACAAGGCTGAATGAAGATGACATGGATGTCACTGAATGAGCTTTCTGTGCAGTTGCCCAGTGTTCCCAGTCCTATGCAGTGTTCCTTCCTTCCTTTACTCCAGGCCCCAGAATGCCTCACTCCTAATGAACTCAGTAACCACTAATATTCCACCCAAATCTGTAGCTCCTTTCTTCCTTTCTACACCTATTTCAGTTTGGAGGTGAATGACGAGGCCACCCAAGTTGCTGTTCTCCTGCTCTCTGTATATCCCCTGCTTGAGCAGTGCCTGCTTCACCTACACCTACTCACAACTGACCTGCCCTATTAATCATAGAGTCTAATCAGTAAAAGTTTATATCCTTGCCCCCAGCCCCAGCTAGTGATTGTTCTAATCTTTAAATCAGAACATCTTTACTATGATAGCTTATCAAAGGGAATGGGAGGGGGCGTGCTCCTCTGCTGGTTTCCCTGGTAACTGATGAGCCAACCTGAAGTCAATTCCCCTTATAACTGGTAACCTCCCTCTCTCCTGGTAGCGAAGACTGTTGCTGTGTCCTGCGGGCCCTCAGCTGCACGCGATGGGGTGTCGCTCCAGGACCTCGCTTCAGATGTGTAAGATCCTCCATTTCTTAAACCACTGAGGTCTCTGTTGCTTACTCCAGGCTCTTTCTTCAGTCTTGAGGCTGGGCAAGTACAGAGCTTGCAGGCCTATGGGGAGCAGCCCAACAGGAGGATTTGTCCGTCATACTAACAAGGCAAGTTTATTTCAATTTGTAAATTAAATTGGTCTTACTTGATAGATGGGAGTAGGAAAGTGGCCCTCTCACCCTCTTTTCTTGCTTTACACAAAGTTCAGAGAATAGAGAACTTATTATTTTCCAGACTGCATTCATGTTTCACTTACACACGACAGCTAGCTCACTGTGAACTTTCCCTTTTCAAGTTAGTATTAATTTTGATGAATTTTTTAACCCGAGGAAAACACTTCTGGTGTCTATTACAAGATTGGCGGACTCACACTGTGATCAGAGGCAGATGCTTAAGGGAATAGTGGAGTTATTTGTGATTCATGACCATTCCTGGTGGGAGGTAGGGTGGGCATGGGGAGAGAGTGAGAACAAGTGGGAGCAGAGTAAATATGTAAAGAGAATTGCAATCTCAGGGCCATCTGTGCTAGCTGCAGGACGCAAATCTCAAACAGAACCAGTAGGAAAGCAAATGTTCGTTGGTTTCAATACTGTGCCCTTCAAAATTTCTCTTGTTTCACTCATTCATTCACTTACTCATTTATTCATTCACTCCTTCATAAGCACATTCACTTTTGAGTTCCTACTCTGACACAGGCTTTATGATGGGCACTGGGGACCAGATGTTAAGAGAGACCCTGTGTTCAATTAGCTTTGGGTAGAGAAATGTAGAAATCCTTCCACTTGCTCATTCTACTGCCCCCCACCCCTAATGCTGAAACTTGGCCTCTGTACACTGGTGCCAAATCGAATCTCAGAGACAGAGTTCTGGGAGAAGTAGAAGAGAATAGCTTTATTGCTTTGCCAGGCGAAGGGGGAGACAGTAGGCTAATGCCCTGAAAACTGTGTCCCAACGGGGCAGGGAAGGGGGGATTTGGCATGGAGTCTCACAGCAGTGGTTCAAGGGTGGGGTTGCTGATAAGGATCAGGGTGAGTGTAGGACCTGCATTCCTTTCATCTGGCCTCAGGTGGTCTGACGAGTGTCTGTGGGTCTCAAGGTTATCAAACTGTGACCTTCTCTCTGGAATGAAGAATGCTTCATCAAGTAGTTAACATCTTCCATCTGTTGGGGGTTTTAGTTCTGCAGAAGAGCTCAAAGATATTGTTATATGTATCACTCAATGCAGAACCAGGACCCTGCCCCAAGGCTACACTATTGTTTCTTGGCTGCTCCTCCCTTGTCTCTGCATCCCCTCCCTTCCCTGATTAGCAACTGTTTGAACCTGCCTTTTGGAACTCAGGGAAGGTCATAGAGGCTGCAGTGTATTCCCTACAAGAAGTGGGGGACAGAAAGGCTTCCATGCCCAGGAGCCCCACATGGTCCTGCTCAGTTTCACACCCCCCCCCCCCGTAATTTTAGGCAGTCATCTAATTCTGTCAAGTCTTCCTTCTAGATATATCTCAAATGGATTTCCATTCACAGGGCCACTAATAAATATATAGCACAATCATCCTTACCAAAATTATAAGAGCCTCCAAACTGATCTTCCTAATTTCAGCTTTCAACTTTTTCAGGTGGAAAAACTTTTTGACTACAATGATCTTTCCAAAGGTAAAATCTGGTTACTATGTCTCTTAAATCCTTCAGTGGCTTCCTATTGCCCTCAGGGTTGAGTCCAAGTTCTCTTACAACTTAAGACCTTTATTGGTTGGGCTCCTGCTTACATCTCCACTTTGCTGATCCAGTACTTGATTTATTTGATAGATATGTGTTAATCACCTATTTATGACAGCCACTATGCCAGACACTCTAAATAAAATAAACAGCCTTGCACACCTAAGGTTTATATCCTACCAAGAGAGACACTTAAACAAACAAATAATTAGGTCGTTAGCACCAGTTGCAAGGACACTTCTTCACAACCATCTTTATGATGTGAATATCCTAGACATTCTAACTATAGTATTTAGGATTATCTTGGGTGTAATCTATTCTGGAGTATAAATTTTTCCAGACCTTAATTTTAAAAGAGGATCATTACTAAATAAGTAAATAAAAAGACATTCACTCTATTAGTTATAGTAATGCTAGGTACTATCATAGACAAATTATGAAATTTCCGTAGTTTAAGACAATGACAATTTATTTCTAGCCCCTATAGGTAGGAGAGACCAAGCAATCATTCAGGTATTCAGCTGTTACAGATTTTTTTTCATTATTAACCCAAGATTTCTAAGTTTTCTGAGCACTGACATCCTGCTGACAGCCAGGGGAAGAGAGGAGGACTCGAAGGTCGGTTTTAATGGGCCAGACCTGGGAGCAGTACGTATCCCTTCTAAGCACATTTCTACTGGCTAGAATTTTTCACATAGTGAAGTGAAAGGAGGCTGGGAATTTCAGAACAGTGCTGTGCCCAGGACCAGAAGGAAAAGGGTTTGATAAACACAGACCTCGATTAGACAGAGTTGGGAAGACCAGAGGAGCTCTTAGTCCCTGCTACAGCCACAGACCCCAATAGGAGGAAGAAAGACTCTTCTTTCCTGGCAAGGACTCAGCCAATGAAAAGCCATGGACTCTTTGTTTACGGTAGCCCTCCCAACTGCCTTTTTCCCCTATAAAAGTGTGCTCCTTCCCTTGCTCTGCAGGGACTTGCACGTGACTCTTCATGGTTGCAGACCCTGAATTTCAGTTCTCTGCTGATCTCAAATAAACCCATCTTTTCTGGAGAAATATCTGGCAGTTTGTTTCATGTCAACCACCCATAGCCCTGCAAATCACACCATCACCGTGCGCCTCGCACTCTAGTGAGGCTTTCTTCAATTATCACACATTTTAAAACAGATGATCAAGTTAAAATTCTTTAAAACATAATTCTGCTTTTAGATGCCTCTGGGCTTAAGACTCAAAGAGTCATCTAATACATTTTTCTCTCATCCATGAGCCTCTGTGGAAACAGTCTCCCCCGTCCCCATGCCTATCTTCCCCCATCCCTGCCTGTGTCCCTATCAACTTGTCATTTGCTAAATTCCTAGTTGCCTTTTAGATCTTACTTCAAAATTACCTTTTATGTCGTGCTCTTGTGATCTCCCCTCCATGAATTCTAGGAGCACTTTGTAATCTCTATCTATGCATGCTATGAAAATGTGTGAATTAATGCCTAGTTAATTCTTGTATCCCTGGAACTCAGCACAATACCTAACACATATAAAGTGTAATACCTTACTGACTGAAGTGACTGATGTTTTTCAACAAGGCTGGGATGTAGGGCATAAGTGAGAAAAATGTAAAAAGATTCACTATCCTGGATATAATCTAAGGCAGTGATTCTCAGAGTGTGGCCCCTGGACCAGCAATATCATCACCTGGGAATTTATTAGATATGCATATTCTCAGACCCTACCCTAAACATACTGAATTAGAAACCAGGGGGTGGAGCCCAGCAATCTATGGTTTAATAAGCCCCCCATGTGATTCTGATCTCATGCTAGAGTTTCAGAACTACTGACCTAAATGTTACCCAAAGAAGCCTAGATACATCAAACTAATTCCAAGAAAAAAGAAAATGGCAATATTGATAATCTAATAAGAACAGCTATCATTCCTTGAGTATTTCTTGTGCCTTTTATAAAGTTGTGACCCCAGAGCAGTCTTGACTCACATAATCCAATTAGATGTGGCTTAAATGTAAAGCCCAGTACGACAGATGAAAAGAATGTGATAAGAATTCAGAAGAGAACGAGCAATAAATAGATTGATGTAATCCACTCAAGTAGTATAACCACCTGAGTAGGGATTACTGACTCAAGTAATTTGAAAATTAGGTAGTATGTAACTTGAATCCAATGGGCAAAGGCTGTGAAGTACCTCTTCTGAAGGCTTTAACACAGCATCTATATGAAAAGGCTGAGCCTGTCAAGCAGAGTTGCATCCTCATCCATATATCTCTGATTATTAAGAGATCTTAACAGGCTGAAGAGTTGGTTCTAAACAATACTTGAAAAAGTGACCCCTGATATTGTCTGGGATGACGTAAATTGTTTTGGATTAATATGTCAAATGTGTGATTGTAGTTTAAAATATATATTTGACTCTGGCTTACATTTCTGATTTTAAGTTGAATTTTTACTATACTTGTAAAGAGTGTCAAAACATGTTTGGGAATTTAGTGTTCACTATATTTATAAGTTTAGTTTATTCGATTTACCAGACTTGTAGAAATATTTAGGAATATTTATTTGTTAATGTGGAATTGAAAAGCTGTAAAAGTCATTAAATATACTGTGTTAATGAAATTTAAGTTTCTGAATGAGTTGTGAGATCAAGATTTAAATGAAAAATGCTGATTAAATTTGTTTGATTTATAAATAGATTGAGACTCAAATTAGACTTAAAAGTTTAAGGAAAACGAAATTTTTAAATTTATAACTTTAAACCCAGTGCAACTTCGTAATCTTTTCTGTGTATAAAAACTGCCGTTGAGCATCTTTAAAAGGTAGCAAACTCACAATTAACACCAAGGGCTTTACCTGATTTAAATCATTTAATCCTCCCAGAAACCTGTGAGGTAGGCAATGTTTTTAGCCGCCTTTTATTATGAACAGTAGACTAAATAACATGTCCAAGCACACAGCTAGTAGGTAGGAGATCTAGGATTCAAACCCTGTAGGTCAGATTCCACAGCCCATCTTCAGACTAATCCATTTTTTTCCCTTCTACTTGCAGGCCCGTTTGGAGCCAGAGGGACAGAAAATGAGGCTGAGGGGGAGGCTTCTCAGGGTTTATTTGGAGGATATCCTAGTAGTAGTGCTCAGAATGACACTGTATAGATACTGGTTATAGAGCTGAATTTTGTTTCTTTTCTCATCTCCCACTGGCGCTCACTCCCACTCATGTTCCGCTCTCCTTCCAGTTTTCTAAGGAGGGAACTTACAGACCTCTGGGGTAAGATGGTAGAATTCCCACCTAGGGGTTTCTGCTGGGGAGACTGAGGGTTGGAATCCTTGCTTGATTCCTTTTTGGCCCTAACCCTCTTTCCATGTCTGAGCCCCTGCTTTCAAGCCATCAACAGTCAAATCTGTCCTCTTGCCACTGGCCTGTTATTTGGGGCCTCTTTTTTTGTTTGTTTGTTTGGTGATACATTTTTTTCAACAAATTTTGAAGTACATGCTTTATTTCAGGACTTGAACTGGGGACACAGATTCCAAAGATTAAGATATAATATAAGTAGTTAATCATTTGCAACTATGATATAAGAGGTCTTTCTCCTGGAAGAAAGAATGAGTAGCTCTTTGATGACAAAGAAGGTGGGTAAGAGTGTTTCAAGGAGAGAAAACACGTATTAAAAAGCCTGGAACAGGGAGAGTTTGGCCGATTAAAGAGTTAAAAGAAGTAAGAAAGGTTGTTGTTGTTGTTTTTTTTTAACATTTGTATTGGAGTATAATGGCTTTACAGTGGTGTGTTAGTTTCTGCTTTATAACAAAGTGAATCAGTTATACATACACATATGTCTCCATTATCTCCTCCCTCTTGCACCTCCCTCCCACCCTCCCTACCCCACCCCTCTAGGCGGTCACAAAGCACCGAGCTGATCTCCCTGGGCTATGCGGCCGCTTCCCACTAGCTAGCTATTTTATGTTTGGTAGTGTACATATGTCCATGCCACTCTCTCACTTCTTCCCAGCTTCCCCTTCCCCCTCCCCATATCCTCAAGAGCATGGACTTGAGGATATAGGTTGGTGTTTCTCAGAGGAAGAAAGGGAACCACCTCCAAATGAGGCTGCAAAGTTTAGCGTCACTGTGCGAAGCTCCTGCGTTATCACACGATTGGTTTGATAACCAAGCGCTGTTCATGGGATCAGGTGAGTCAAGAAAGTTGACCAAAGAACACCAATGTCATCCATCAGGAGACCCAATCCATCACACAGGAAAAAAGTGTTCTAAGACACTTAGACACATATAAGTAAAAATCTGCTGGTGGAAATGAGAGGTGACAGTGCATAGTTTAGCTCTGTTCAGTTTGTCAGGTGTTTACTGATCTTATTGATTGACTTATATGTCATTCACAGTGTTAGATACTGGGACAAGAGGATGAACAAGAAGTCCTAGCCTTTGAAGATCTCTAGACTCACACACACACACACACACATGTATGTATATGTATATATTCATATGTATATACTAAACCTGACAAATATATGTATATTTAATATATATAGCATATATGACAAATACATATGACATATATTATGTACGCATATATACATGTGTATATATACGAAGAAAAATATAAAGACATCCTGGCGCTTAAGGACCGCTGGTTTAGTTTAGTCTTGTGTGTACATGTATTTAGTAATACCTGACATAAACTATATATATGTGTATTTATATATATGCACTGTAATAGCTTAGGTGATGGGCCACTAATGAATGGAGAGAAAGAATAAGAAGCCAGCAATTCATTTCATAGGAAAAGGAACCTGTCTCCCTGTGGTCCAGAAAAGAAGGGAAATGGCCTCTGTACTATCAGCAAAACATCTTCAGGAGCCTCAGGAGGGCTGACCTGGGAATATGTTTTGGTTACAGGATAAAGCTTTTGTCCTTAAGTAAATGAGGAAGGTCAGGAGGATGAACCCAAGAAGAACACTCAAGTTCTAAAGAGTGAAGCATCAAGCCAGTTTGGCCAGCATCTTTAACGGGACATCTACCAGGTACAGCCAGGTGAGAGAAGTGCTGGAAATAAGACAGCTGATGACACCTTCATTAAAAGAAAGGTCTTTTATCACACACAATTTACATGATGATATTGAAAGAAAAGAAAGGCTTGTTTGGAAACATTACCCTCTACTCCCGTTCTTCACTGAAAACTATTGCCAGGGAGTAATGACAGAGTTGCTGCCACCTGAAAGCTGATTTGGAAATGGAAAGGCTTACTTTAGCTCAGACCCCCTGACTCATGAGGGAATCACTGAAATCTATTTCTCTTAATGTTTTCCAAAGAGACTGATCAGAGTTGTTTCCTTCCCAGAGGTGTGTTCCTTCAAGCACAGGGATGAGGCATATCTCTGGGACACCCAGAGGACATTTATAGTTACTTCCCAAGTGGCTCTTGTTCTCAGGATTAAAAATGGAAATTATCTCTCGGCTGTCAATGTAACATCATCCAGCAGCATGAAATTCTGTCAAACAGAAATTGAAGATGAATAAAACTTAGATACACACTCAGGATTATTCCTATTGTGATAGCAGCCGTGCTCTGCACTGACGATTCTACACCCTAATAGTAGATTAGGAAATAGAGACGTACTGGTTTTCTAAATGCCCCTGTACACTTTGCCATGGGAAGTAGTGGTGACTGAATAGACTGACAACTACTGTGAGCATATGCAATGAGCCAACTCCACAGCGCCCCAGGGCAGGATTATAGATGATCTGTGTGCATTTGGTGGTGGTGGGGGGGGGTAATCAGTTATCATAATTCCATTTGTAATTTATGTTTGCATGAAAATGCAGTTTTTAACCATTGCTAGGATTTGAGGAGCCAGTGCAACCTGTTTTCATTTGGTCAAACTCCAGGGAATTTCAGCATGTCCGTTCAGTAATAATGCATATCTACATTATTGGATGGCTGGTTTCAAAGAATAAATAACTACTCTTCATAGGAACAGTATTTACAGAACATGCCTGGTGCATGCAAAGCTTCATTACCCATTGGGCTTCATTCTAAATAGATACATGCCAAAATTCAGGATAAAGGGAAGAAAGGCAATTAAACAGGAAGGCCAGAAATGAATGCCCTTCTCATTAGATATGTCAGCAACACCTTACTCACAGGTTTCTAAAGAGAATTAGAGAGGGAAATTTTACCGAGATCCAGTCAGATGACTTGAGTCTGAAAATGTCTTATGCTTGGAGAAGCAAGCATGTGTTTAAGAAGATGAAAAGGAGAGAAGATGTGGAGACAACCACAGAAAGTCACATATGGAAGGAATGTATGGACTAAAATGGGAGGCGTGGAGTAAAATGAAAAGTTCAAGAATCGGGAACAAATTCCAAATAATTATAAAGTAATTAAAAGGACAGTAACCCTTGAGCTTCTATGAGTAACGCTCTAATTGTTTTTTATTGAAGTATAGTTGATTTACAATGTTGTGTTAGTTTTAGGTGTACAACAAAATGTTTCAGTTATACATACATATTCTATTTCAGATTCTTTTCCATTATAGTTTATTAAAAGATATTGAATATAGTTCCCTGTGCTGTACAGTAGGTCCTTGTTGTTTATCCATTTTATATGTAATAGTATGTATCTGTTAATCCCAAACTCCTAATTTAGTCCTCCCTACCCCCTTAGCAACACTAATTTTTTTTGAGCTTGTTCTCCTGCACACTTTTCTGGGAAAAGGTCCATCATTTTACCAGATTTGAAAAGAGGTCTATGCATAAAACCTCAAAAATCACTGATATATTAGATTCAAGGAGTTTAAATCCCTCTCTGTGGAATGTAGGGGAAATGGTGTCCTACTCCTGGAATTTAAATTCTAAACTCGGTGTTTTTCAAATGCTTTTGACAATGACCAATGGTAAGAAAACTATTTTACCTAGGGACCTGGTACACAGTCTCTCTTTTTCTTTCTCACAACTGAAAAAAGTTTCACAATATATTTGTTACCCTTACTGTTACCTGCACTCTATTTTCTATTCGACTCTATTCTAGGCAATTCTCTTTCATTTATAAAATGCTAGTCATGACCTTCTAAATTGACTTCAGGACCTGTTTATGTGTCGCATCCTACAGTTTGAGTAATAGTGTTTTAACTGACTAAAAGGTAACAAGCTCAAAGGAAAAAAAAAAGAGGCAATGCACAGTTTCAGTAGATGAGGTGCTACTTCCAGCATTGACAAAGGTGCCAGTGGAAGAGAGAACAGCTGACATTCAGGAAATTGACTTAAGGTGAATTGGAAGGAGGATCAGAATGTCCTGGTGAGATGGAGGCAAAGCTTCAAATTCTGTCCAGACTAAGTGAAATGCTGTTAACTCAGAAAAAAAAGGTTTTAGTTCATTAAACAAAAGACAACTTGAATAACTGTTTAGTACTCTTTGGTTTGTTCTACAGTTAGAGGCAAAGTTACCAAGAGAAACACTACCCTCTGTGGAAAAAGAGAAAGTGGGAGAAGAAAGGGATTTGGAGAAAATATCGATAACCTTACTTTGGGCCTTTAACAATAAACAATATTTCTATAACTGAACAAAGGTGATTTTTAAGATATCATTTTAAAGATGAAGGTTTAGATTAGAGAGGTAACTGTCAAATTGGGTGGACAAATTACTCATGTTTTTTTCCTTCAAAATTAATAGAGGCAACTATAGGTCAAGACTAGCTTGAAGGGAAGCACAGTCATTCATGCTGAAAATCCTGCTGAGGGTGGCAACAAGTGCCTTGGAACAATTCAATTAGCTAATCACAGATGGTTGCCAGATATGCAGTCTAAACTTTCTTTTCACTAACAAATGTCACAGCTAAGAAAATCTGAACTTTGGCAAATTGGGGGCGATTCCATGCGAAGGATAACTTCTGTTCTCATCACGATTTCATAGGAAAAAGATAAGGAAGTGCATTGTCACATGAGGGAAACTTCATAGCAATTCAAGTTGCCCAACAATGAGTGATCGGCACTTTGGAAAAATGAGATTCCCATGGCTGATCTCTGGGGATTCCTGTGTAGGGGGCACCCTGAACTTGAGGATCTCCATACCTGGCAAGACTCAGCACCAAGATCCAAAGAAGTGAATATTTAGAAATTGATGATAATTCAAATGGCATTAACTGAAGTTTATCATCAAGTGAATACATTCCATAAATATAGTCTATAGGTCCAGTTCCCTAGCCCTTTTATAAGAGAGTCTCTTCATCCTCTGGGGAATTGGCACCGTGATTGATATGAATGTTTGCTGGTGTGTCAATGGTCATAACTATTTCTGAATAACAGAAACCTTTGATAAACTGATAAAAGTTTCTTCATAAAAGTGGTTTAGATAGACAATCACACGATCTTTCTCGGCAGTCTGAAGTTTCAGAAATCCTGCAATCCATCCACAGACAGTTAGGCTGTAAACTTAGGTTGTGAGACACCTTGATATATTTGGATCTAGTATGAAAACCCAGCTTTTCTACTGTTTTGACTACTTAAGAACTAAAAATACACTTGAAGCTCTCAGTTGGAGGTAGGGTGGGAAGAAAGAGGAATCATATTTATAAATGTAGTTGTCATTACATCCCTCTGGCCCATATCCTTTATCTTATACAGTTAAAAGCATACATGTCAGATTTGGTCTAACTTCTAAAAAGAAAATACTTCTATGTATATTTCTGGGTTTTCATAAAAGTTCAAATTGACTTTTTTTCTCACGGGAAATATTTCTTTAACTCGCCCAAATCATTTTTTTTTTTTTTTAATCAGCCCAAGGTAGTATTTCATAGGAGAATTAATGAATAGATGGGCTAGTATATGATTTAGAGATCTCTGTAATGAGGGGTAAATGAAATGACTGTTAATTATCTAGTGAATCATGCCCAAGAATCCCTATTTAGGTTTGGTTGATGTTTCCAAAATTTTTTCCCCAGAAGGAAGCAGGAGGCAAATTCAAACTCCTTAGAGAACTCTAGGCTTGGTGTTTCCAAGACAGAAACAGCCTGATGGTAGTTATGAACACACATAACTACCCTCCTTTCTTAATGTCAGGTAAGAACAGAAAACCCATTCAGTGCATCACCAGATCCCATATTATAGAAGCAGTGTTTGGTTTGATTAATATCTGATAAAGGATGACAGCTCTATTTATCTTGAAGGCCAGGGTCACTCGATTTCCTTCCCCAACTCCAACACTGGAATGGTTCTTATACTGCAGATGCATGGTAGCATCATGGGGTGTGATACCCATTGCTCTGTATTAATTACAGGCATCCACAATACAAACTGTGCATGGACCTTAGAAGCTAAATTAGCAGATTCAGTTAGACCCAATAAATACTAAAATGCCATCTAGGCTTTGGATACAGTTTTATAGTTATTCCTCCTAGAGAGAAGCAGTAGAAAAGAAAAGGAATTGTGTTAACTCCCTTCTGCACTGTCTGGACCTGCAATATTCAGGAAGTGTGAGGTCCTCATATATATCACTCTCTAGCTCTCTATCATCTATCTCTCAAATATATATATATTTACATATATAAAGGTATATATAATTACAATATGTACATATATAAAAGTATATATAATTTAAAATGTTAAATAACTTGTTTTTTTCCATAATGCACACCCTATAACATCAGGAGAAGTTGACCTCATACTCATTTACATTTTATAAATATTCGACCTTTAAAGTATATGTTATATCTATCATGCGAGAAATTAAAAGAGGCTAAAATATTTTCTTATTGGAAAATGATTTCAGTGGAAGAGTGAGAAACAAGTAACTTCATAAATAACTACTTGTTAGTCAATTATGACTACTTTTGCTAACACGCAAGTCAGTATCATGAAACAAGAAAGCCTTGCAATGGTAAACTCGGGTCTCTTTTTCAAAGTGAGACACAGAGCTGAGTTAGAAGCACCTCCATTACACTGAATCAAGTTCAGTTAAAGGAAAATAAATATCTCAGGGTTTTTTTAACCAGGCAAAAGGACACAAAAATATTTTCTTCTTTTCAGTGTTTTAAGAAGGTAGGGAAACAAAAACATTGTCTGGGTACATCTTGAAGCACAGTTTGTCTCCTTCAAAAGACAAAGTGCAGAGCTTGGAGGTGATCGGGCACCACAGAGTTGCAGCCCGTTTTGAAGACACTCCCAGTTGTCAGCCTCAGGAGAGATGTGATGTAGCCTTTGATAAGAAAAATGAATTTGGCTCATTACCTGCTGAAAACATCTTTTGTGAGGTGGAGTGACCTCAAAGCAACAGGGAAATTTCAACTTTCTTCAAAATCGGCAAGGGTGGGAGGGTACTGGTGAAGTTAACACTTAGTACTCACAGGTACTAAGAAACAATCTAATATAAAAACCTTCTTCTAGGGGATGGCTGAATTTTTTTTTTTTTTTTTTTTTTTTTTTTTTTTTTTTTTTTTTTTTTTTTTT
>RJWK010000715.1:0-94432 GCA_004363435.1 Platanista minor
TATTTGGCCAAAAGAAATCTAATAAATCTCAGTAAATAATTTGATTTTTTGATACTAAAATATTTTAAGGATATGTGATATTTGTATTGTTAATAGCCATAGTTTTAAATGATTCTTTACAAAAAAGGAATTATGCCTTTTATTAAAGAAAGGCTTTTATAAAAGGCATAATTTTATAGAGTCCCAGTTATTTCTCACTTTTTGATTAAATTAATTTATTAACTTCTCAGTAATTCTTATTATTGAAGTTTCTCATGTAAACCTTGATATGGAGGAGACGTATTCTTACAGTAACTACCCTGATTTATTAGGGAATGTGACTATATTTGAACAAAAATAAATTCTTTACATTTGCTTTTAATCGGAGCTTTTTCTAAAACAAGATAAAATTGTCTTTTATTTTTGAACTTAAAGAATTTTGCTAAAGATGTTTCTTCCAAATGAACGTTTGCATTTTATTTTCCAGATTTTCTTCTCTGAAACCAATTTTTGCTTTCTAAGAAACATTTTTACATCTTCTTCAGGAATGTCATTGTCTGCTGGATCGTCCCCTCTTCACTCCCCCAAGATCACTCCACATACTTCTCCTGCTCCCAGAAGAAGAAGTCACACTCCAAATCCAGCAAATTACATGGTGCCTTCTAGTGCCTCTACACCTGTTAATAATCCTGTTTCTCAGACTCCATCTTCTGGTCAGGTGATCCAAAAGGAAACTGTCGGTGGGACGACTTACTTCTATACAGACACAACTCCAGCACCTTTGACTGGAATGGTATGTCTGCATTTAAAGGAGAAAAGAGAGGGCTCTTAGAACAGCTCCTTCTTACTAATGAGATTAACCAGGAGGTTTACCCAGTCCTGTATCTTTTTACTGTGATGTGAAAAAGTAATTAATTTCTGACTTAGATGATAATTCTAATCTCTTCTTACCTCTTCAAAGTAATCTGTTTCTGCATTAGTAATATCTCTAGTTTTGGACAGATCTGCTTGTAATCAGAAGTTATATTTAAGCTCTAGTTCAGTACTTTATGGCATGTTTTGCTTATGGGGTTACCTAGTACTTGTGCTAGCTGGAGTTGATGTTTGCTGACTTTTGTTTATAGACATAGGTAGTTTCACCTCTGAAGTTAGAGAAGGTAGTTAGAGAAGTAGATGGATTCTTATCAGTAGTTAGTTGCTGAAAGCAAACCGATGATAAATGCTTGCTCAGGCGAGGCAGTGATTTAATAACTAGAACTCTGGATAGTGGAGGACACAGTGATAGGAGGCCTCCAGCATGGGTCACTGGTAAGGAGGGAGGAGGTTCAGGGAGCCCTGATTATGGGTAAGGAAAGAGCTACCAAAGGACTATAAGGGGGCGGGGGGAGGGGCCGGGAGGGAAGCGTCATGTTCCATAAATTGTACACTTTTAGTTTCATAATTTTGTCCATGTTCTAAAATTATTTAACTATGGAAAAATAAGTAGTAGATGAAGATCTCATGAGTAAGAAAGCCAAATTCCATTAAAATATGAATGCTGGTCTAAACTGTAGATATTTGACAAAATCATAACTGACAGGCTTAGATGAAAAGTATGTTTGGATTTTGGTAAGCAGATTTTGACCCCATAAGTTAAATTAATGATTTATTTTGATTACATTTAATATCTTACTAAAAGGCAGTTTGAGTGGAAAGACAACAGATTTTTATTTTTCCGTTTTAAGAGTCCCAGTTCTGCCATTGTTTTGTGACTCTTGAATCTTAGTACCTCTGAGACTGGTCCCCCGATCGTAAATGGGGTTAGGCACACGACCATCGTACGAGAAATAAATGTGAAAACATTTATAGGAGTACTTGTAAATCATGTAGAATGCTTTCTAAAAAATAATAAAATAGCTAATAGTTTTTCGTTTTGTTTTGTTTTGTTTTTGGTCAGAGATCTTTCAAAAGTTATCACAGAACAGCTTGCCGAACTGAAGGTCAAATAATTGAGGTAGAGTAGAGACTTTCCTTGGTTCTTTCAAGTAAGAATTCCATCAATGTTTTACTTTTGGGGGGAGGGGTTATTATATTTTATAATTATTTACGTTTTTTATTTTATCATATTTGTAGAAGAAAGTTAGTTTAATCTATGAAGAGGTTCTTTTGTCACAAAACTGTCTCAGCTGTTTTTGTGGAGATTTTATGTGGCACCTTTTTGTAATGTTTTTACCCTTCAAACCACTCTTAAAAATATGCTCCTGGTAAACCTGAGGTAGTCAAGCCCAACTATACTACCTGATGTAAGGACACCAAGGCAAGAAAAAGGAGGCACTATTCTCCCTTCAGGTATAGGTTAAAGGAAACCTTACAAGTATTGCAAAATCACTTCCTGGTTGAGGTCCAGAGCAGAATAGTCACATGAGGGCAACAGAAATCAACTGAATTCATTTTTAAAAGAGAAAAAAAAAAATGTTTGTTTTGGCTTTAAAAATGAAAGAATAAAACAAAAGATATTTTAGGACGTACTTGATTTTGTATCGTGGACCAGTTGAAGGGAAGAAGAGGCAGAGGAAAAAGGGAAAAAAAGCAGGGTGGTGAGAAGATTCCAATTGGAAGAGGCAAAGACAAGAAGCTGGAAGCAGAATTTACTAACTTTGTTGTAGTTTGATTGGAAGGTATATTGTCATACCCTTCTGTTCACCTCCACTGCTGACCCAGAGTATGTTGGTCCTCTTTTCTGTTCTAGTTTGAAGTGTTAAGTATCTAGATAACACTTTGTTTAATTTGGTTGCTAGAAACCCTTAAAGAGGACAGTTCTTTGGGCGTCCACGGCAGAGTTACTACATGATCTGACTGTGCCCAAGCACCTTTAATACCTACTTTCTTCCTCTCTTCCAGCTGCCTTAAAAAAATACTTACAAAGAGCTCCTTTTACCTCTCATTGGAGCTAAAATTTTACTGTATCTGAAGAAATGTTTCCTTTCTCATTAGATTTTTAAAAATTGGTTGTTCCAATAAAGATTATTTTAAAAATGAAATCATTCAGAAGGTGTACTAATAACAGCTATTCTCAGGTGTTTAATTCACTATTATTTAAACATTAAAAATATCAATTTATCACTGTCATTTAAAGATTAAAACTTTATCGAAATAATGATAAAGCTTATCAATTGAGAAAAATTGATCATTATATTTTCCCCCTTCCTATCTTCCAGGTTTTTCCAAACTACCATATTTATCCTCCAACTGCACCTCATGTTGCTTATATGCAACCAAAAGCAAATGCACCTTCCTTCTTCATGGCTGATGAACTCCGACAGGTATGCTTTCAGAGTTCGGAGTGGAAATACTTAATTTAATGTCTGTCGTGCTTCCACAAAGAACTGGAGAAAGAACAGAGCTCTTTTCAAATTGTATTATTTAGTCAAATATGCTGTACTAAAGAAGATAGAATTTAGAGTTTATGAGACTAATTGATATATTTATTTAAGGAAACCCATTTTTAAAGAAAATTGCAAGTAACTGTGTTCAGATGTAGAACATGGAGTAGCTATTTAAATGGGCCACCTTTTTGCACGGCACCTCCTGTGCACTGGAAGGTCTCTGAAGTATATAAATAAATAATTTAAATGGTTTCTAACCACTAGACAACTTTTTGCTAATATCTGTAGTAGTTGGCTAATAAGTAGTTTGGCCTAGAAATGAACTTCATTTTAAGGCAGCTCAATATTTTCTGTAAAGTAGGCTTTATAAAATTATTTAGTTTTTTTGTCAGTGTTAAACAGGCATTATTTGATATGTAGAATTTTATTTTACTCTTAGATTCTCAGAAATGTTTTTATTTCACAGAAGTAAGTTGCACCAGTATAATGTTTGTAGAGTGAATTATCTACGAGCTTGGCCACAGAGCTAGCCGTATGCTCTGGGTTATAGCACTGCTACTTGAAACCAACCTTAGCTATGGGCAGGTCTATCCAGGACTGGAATTTAGACATTTCACATTATTGGAAATGTTATTTCCTGATATCAACATTAAAAAGTATACATGCCAAAAATATTAGTACTCAGGCTATTCAGTTGCAATAGAAAGTCCAGATTTCAGAAGCTGTGTTTAGATGTAAATATACTTATTTTCTTTTCTTAGGAGCTGATTAACAGACATTTAATAACAATGGCTCAGATTGATCAAGCAGATATGCCAGGTAAACTGCAAATTGACTGATCCTTTTAAAGGAGATTATAATCCTTATGTAGTCCTACATGTTTTTATGCCTTAAGCTAGCTAATTACTATTTTATGACTATATTTATTTGAAACCTACTTAAGAATTCCAAGATGCCATTGATCATCTAGTTTTTTCCAGAGAATTCTACATGTGACAAGATTCTAGTTCATCCAAAAAATAGGTAGTTTTAGAATTCATGGTGATTTACCTCATCGTGCACTAGAATATTATTATCTTTTGAAACGATGAAGTATAGGTACTTAAGTAGGGGTGGGGAGGTGAGTGTTATTATTATTGAGGCTGCGGGCATGCCAGACAGGGTACTAAGGCTTTCTGTGTGTGAGTTTTTTCCTCACAAAACTCCTGTGGTACAGATACTCATATTATCACCTTTGTTTTACATATGAGGAAACTGAAGTTAACAGGCAGGTTAAGTAACTTGCCTCTAAGAACAAGTGGCTAGTAATTATCTGACCCAGTCAGGATTTAAACCTCGGTTTTTCCAACTGTACCATGATGTTTCTCAGAGAGCATTAAAATCTCTTTCCCTAGCTTATTCGGTATAGGCACAATGAAATGTGGTGTAATTTAGGAAAACCGTATAAATAATACAGTAGGAATACATTTGCTGTAGCGATAATCTCAAAACACCTGGGTGTAATCACGGATTCAGCATAATCCACTGTATACCTTCTTGATCGCTAAAGAATTCAAAGGAATATGTCTGTCTGGCTGTTATGTCTTAAGACTGGGCAGGAAACTTACCTGTCATAACCTTTGAAATGTTCACGTTGGAATTTTCCTTATTATTAAGCATTGTCTTTGAGGCCCTAACTAGGGTAAAAAAAAAAAAGTTAAAAGAGAAGATGCTATTTACAATGGCTTCAGAATATCAGTACCTAGGAGTAGATAGAACAAAAGATGTGTAAGATATCAGTGGCAGAGATTTACTAAGAGGTGTTAAATAAGATAAATATAGAGAGTGAAATACGATATTCATGAATAGGAGGACATAATGATTGTCAATTTTTGTAAACTAATCTATAGATTCAATATAATTTCAGCCAAAACACATGAGCTATTCTTACTCATAATACTTCTGACACCTAATTCATGTCCTAATAATTTAATTGTTAAGGGCTCAGTCCCATAAGACCACTCCTTCTTCAGATGCCAGCTGAAATGGGGTACCCAGGCTACTCAAACTTCTGCCTGGCCAACTACAAATTGGGGGGTTTCCACAACATGCCCTCAGGTTCAGCGATTAGCTGGAATGACTCACAGAACTCGGGAAAGCACTTTGTAAACTATTACTGGCTTATTATAAAGAGTACAACTCAAGGAACAGCCAAATGGAAGAGATATATGGGGCAAAGTATGTTGGGAAAGCGCTTTGTAAACTATTACTGGCTTATTATAAAGAGTACAACTCAAGGAGCAGCCAAATGGAAGAGATATATGGGGCAAAGTGTGGGGATAGCGTGGGGTGTGGGGAACTTCCATGCCCTCTCCAGGTATGCCAACCTCCCAGCACCTCATCATGCTCCCCAACCTGTAAGCCCTCTGAATCCCTCTGTTTAGGAATTCTTATGAATGTTTCATTGTCTTGGCGTGGTTGATTAAATCTCTGGCTCTTGGTGATTGACTCAGCCTCCAGCCTCTCTCCCCTCTGTGGAAGGTTGGGGGATTGGCTGAAAGTTCCACACTTCTAATCAAGATTTGGTTTTATTTTTTAACTATATTACAGCATAGCAGAGCTTTTCATAGTATATGATAAATATATCAAAGAGTAAAAAAGGTCCAAGACTACCTGAAGCACTTTGAAGATTATGATTAGGATTCTGGGTGTATTGGGGAGGGGAGACTTGGTTTGAGTCTGTAGTAACTGAAACAGTGTCTTAATGGCACTGGATTAGACAAATTGGTTACTGGAACAGACTAGGGAGAGCCTAGACACATTCTGTGATAGAGGTGGCTTATCAGTGGGGAAAGGAAGGCATTGGAAAAAATGATTTTCTTTATGGTAAACGATTGTATTATTACAATTGTATCATGATCTCAAACCACATGCAAAAACGAGTTCCAAATAGATTAAGAATTTAAATGTCAAAAGCAAAACTTTAAAATTCATACTATGAAATACAAATGAGTAAATTTAATCTTTCAGTAGAGAAAGGTTTCCTATACTGGAGGCAAAGATTCTTGACACTTAAAGAAAGTACTGATAAATTTTACTGAATTACGATTAAAGGGACTTCCCCTGGTGGTGCAGTGGTTAAGAATCTGCCTGCCAATGCAGGGGACGTGGGTTCGAGCCCTGGTCCGGGAAGATCCCACATGCCATGGTGCAACTAAGCCTGTGCGCCACAACTACTGAGCCTGAGTGCCACAACTACTGAGCCCGCCCACCTAGAGCTGGTGCTCCACAACAAGAGAAGCCACTGCAATGAGAAGCCCACGCACTGCAATGAGGAGTAGACCCTGCTCGCCACAACTAGAGAAAGCCCGCACACAGCAACAAAGATCCAAGGCAACCAAAAATTAAATTAATTAATTAATTAATTTTAAAAAATTAAAAACACTCCAAAGATATCTATAGTAAAGAAAAAACTTGAAGAAGATATTTACACAATTGACAAAGGAAATAAAACCCACAAATTAGTAAGAGCCTGAAAAAAAAAAAAACAACAAAACAGTAAAATGGCCAAAAGGTAGGAATAGGCATTTCAAGAAAGTAGAAATTCATACAATGAAAAATCTATGAAGAAATGTTGCACATCATTGATGATTAGGGAAAGACAAATAAGATATCATTGGAAAGTCTGGCCATGTGCAGTATTAGGATATGGATCCACAGGTTCTCCAGTACATTGCTGTTGGTCGTATAAATTCGTGAATGTGTTATCACTTTGGAAAATTCCTGAAGTTGAATATCTGTGTACCCTGTGATCTAGCAGCTCTGCTCCTAGATATAGGTAAACTATGTATTTTTAACTAGAAAATGTATAAAGTATCCATAACGTCACTGCTTACAATAGCAGAAACTTTGATCAGTCCAAACGCTCATCTTGAAGGACAGTGGGTGAATTAACTGATACTGTCAGACAATGGAATATTGTACAGCAGTTTAAATGAAGAAAGTACACTTCATAAAGACAGCAGTAATATGGAAGAATCTCAGTAATGTAATATTAAGTTAAAAAGTGAGCTGTGAGAGACTACATAGAGCATGATACCTTTTTATAAAGTTGAAATTTATATATGTATTTACATTATCAATAAATGCATGTGTATATGCATGTATACATACACATACATGATAAACTTTTTTTTTTTTTTTTTTTTTTTGCGGTACGCGGGCCTCCCACTGCTGTGGCCTCTCCCGTGGCGGAGCACAGGGCTCCGGCCGCGCAGGCTCAGCGGCCACGGCTCACGGGCCCCGCCGCTCCGCGGCACGTGGGATCCTCCCGGACCGGGGCACGAACCCGCGTCCCCCGCCTCGGCAGGCGGACGCTCAGCCACCGCGCCACCAGGGAAGCCCCATAATAAACTTCTGAGGAGTACGTATAGGTATAATGAAGCTATATAAAAAGGGAAGGATGGCAGAGGTTGGTAGAGAACCATGTATTTAGAAGACCATTCAAGTCAAGGTCTGAGCCTTCGTTCTGTGTGCCAGGTTTGCAGATGCTTACCATGTTATTAAGAATAATTAACTGAACAAAAGCAGGCCTTGCATAGACACAAACTAGTGATTTGAGTGTCACAGACTAAAGATTGTGGTTGATCCAGTTCTGTGCACCCGTGTTCAAACAAGGTTTAATAGATGTTTTTTTCTGTCGCTGCTGTCACTCTGATCTTTTTCATGTCTCATGTTTACTACTAACCTTTGACTCATTTTGACTCATTTATTAATGTTGGTCTTACTGACTTTTTCCTTTCCCTTTTCCTTTCCATTCTTCATACTTCCATCAAATTAGTACTTCTCAACTCAAATCATAATTTATTTCCTGTAGGTCAGTGGTTCTCAGCCAGGAATGATTTTACCCCTCATGGGTCATTTGGCAACGTCTGGAACATTTTTGATTCTCACAGTTGGCAGCGGGGTGCTACTGGCTACGAGTGGGTTGAGGCCACGGATGCTGCTAAATACCCTACAGTGCACAGGACAGTCCCCGACAGCAAAGGATTTGTCTGGTCCAATATGTCACTAGTGCTGAGCTTGAGAAACTCTGCCATAGGTTTACCATGGTGAACCTCAGACATTCAGTATCTTAGATCCAGTCTATCATTCTCTATGTTCTTTGAGGGGCTGTTGGGTTGAATAGAGGAAAGAAGCTAAAATTTTCTTTATCATTATTTTTAATATTATTTGGTTGAACTGAGCCCCAGACTAAAAATTGGGCTAAACTAAGGAGTGCATTTGTCTGGGATCTTCCAAGTTGGTTTTATTTACTTTGATTTTTGATGCCAAACAGTGATTGAGGCACCCCTGTTCCCTTTATTGGTATTTAATTTTGTGCACTTGTTAAACTGAACTAGAAACAAAGAACAGCAGAACAACAAATGACTATTCCTGTCTATTAAGGGAAACGTTTGGTTTTCAAGGTTAATAATAGGCCACATATGATTATTTCAGAGTAGACTGGGAAATGTAGGGTTAAAAGATGATTTTCCGAAAAAAGGTTAAAATCAGGATGTACGGGTATAAAAAGGAGAAAGTACTAAAGATTTTATTTAAGTTGTGAGGGAGCCAATCCTATATTAAAAGACACATCATAGATCAGGAATATTGAAACAAATGTGCAAACTGTCTTTTCCACAGGGGAGGAGGGCAGTCCGTCGAGCCTTCACCAGACAGAATTGCCTATAGATGAGAATTATTTTGCAGTGCAGTATTTACCAGTTAGTTACAGCTTACAGGGGTGTAAAATATCTTCCACAGAATCAGAACCAGACACCAGAGGGTTTTCCTTTAGACAGTGCACCGTTTTCCACTGAAGTACAATTTTTTTCCTTCAGTGTGTAGAATTCATGACTTGCTTAAAAGTAGACAGAGGGAGAAGGGAGTTCAGAGCCTAAGATTTTTAGCTTATTGTGTCCCTCACTCAGTCTCTTTGTCACACTGATGCTCTGAGTACCGGTGTTTGGTGTAGTAAATTTCAAGTCCTTGTTGTTGGTCTGTTAGCTGTCTCACCACTCTTTCCATTTGTTTTAGCTCACTGGAAGCAGTCTCATCCATCATTTTGTAGTAAACATGCCAAATATCCTGTAAGATCTTTCCTAATATCCTTGGAACTGGCTTCCCTTTCTATGGCTTTGTATTTACATGTGTAGTGGTTCTCAAAGCACTTGACCCAACAGCAACTTTTCATTATCACGTGGGAGCTTGTTAGAATTGCAAATCCTTGGGCCCTGGTTTAGACCTACTTACTGACTCAAAACTCTGGGCATGGGACCCAGCAAACTGTGTTTTAACAAGCCTCTAGGTAATTCTGAAGGGTGCTAGAGTTTAAGAACCAGTGCCATGGTGAATTGTACTTTTTTAAAAGCTATTTTGCTTGGTACGGTATTGTTTTATGTAAATCTCAATCCTTTTTCTCTAAGCCTCTTGATAAGAACCCGTATTTCATTAATATGTGCTCACTAATACATAGTGGATACTCAATATATTTTTACTAATTTGAAATTAATTACTTCCCTTATTAAGTATTCCTTATCAAAAAACTAGGAAACAGCATTTATTCACCATTTGTTTCTTTGTGGAAATTGAACTGATTGCTCAAATAAAAAATAGTAAATGGGCAAAAGTTACTGCTATATTCACTTGTGTGTATACTTCCCTTATACCGCCTTTTTTCAGTAGAACGTGCCTTGACCTTGGTTTGAAAGTTAACAATGAATTGATGTTTGTTTTTCACTATGGCCAAAATTCGATCTAGGCGTTAAGAGCATAAGACTACAGAATCAGAATCCTGGGTTTGCATCTCAACTACCTCTCTAGATGTGTGATTTTCACTTTCCTTGTTTATGAAATAGGGAATTCTATCTCATAGAATTGTTTCAAGAACTAAGAGATAATAAGTGTAAATACTTGGTAAAGGCAGAAGGGGTCATTTTGAACCTGTCTTCTGGAATTTCTTAATGACGTTTCACTGGTATTTCTTAATAGGAAATACAGGGGAACGTGGCAGGCATAGTGGTAAAGCTGTTTTAGTTTTTTTCTTTCGTGTTTTGCTAGGTATTCAAACTGTGCTATTCCACTGAATGGTTTGAGAGTTTGTTACAGATTGCTATATTTGTACATATAAATCGATATACATACACAGACATATTACATATACACTTCAGTTTATTGTTGTTTTCAGTTTCTTTAAAAAAGAATTTCATATACTTAACACCATTGTCTAAATATGTTTTGTACAAAATGTTTAAAGACAAAAACTGTCTTGATTTTTAATTTTACATCAGAATCAGAAATGGTTAATATCTCGTAAGTGAATAACGCGAATTGTTTCTAACAGCTGAGAAACAAGAGTGGTGTGCTATTATAAAAGACAAATATTTCTGAGTGCGTGAAATCTAGTTGTTCTTGTGTTGTTTTATAACGCCTATTTTTATTGACAGTGAGACGAGTGTGTCCTATAGAATTGTTATAAATGTTGACACTGTTCTAGAATACAGTGTGTTTGATATCTGGTGTATAGAGTTGGTTTCTTCTTCATTACTTTGAGATCTGAGAGATTTGTGAATGTCTGCAAGTTAAAGTCATCTTCTTATGAATTACTCTAGCAGTCCCTACAGAAGTTGACAGCTACCATAGCCTGTTCCCTCTAGAACCACTGCCACCACCCAATCGGATACAGAAATCAAGTAATTTTGGATACATTACGTCCTGCTACAAAGCTGTAAATAGCAAAGATGATCTGCCTTATTGCCTTCGGAGGATACATGGTAAGGAAGATAAATTATCCTTTTAGGAGCATATTCGTGAGGCTAAGATTATTCAGAGATTCCTAAATGAGTTTGTTTAACATGAGTTTAAAGGATAATACATATATTATTTCATTTGGAAATTAGTATTTCATAAGTGGTGTATAGCATGGCTTTTTCTGCACATTTTTTTCTGTTTTTTTAAAAAAATATATTTATTTATTTTTGGCTGCGTTGGGTCTTTGTTGCCGCGTGTGGGCTTTCTCTAGTTGTGGTGAGCGGGGGCTAGCTACTCTTTGTTGCGGTGTGTGGTCTTCTCATTGTGGTGGCTTCTCTTGTTGCGGAGCATAGGCTCTAGGTGCGGGCTTCAGCAGTTGTGGCTCGCGGGCTCTAGAGCTCAGGCTCAGTAGTTGTGGTGCACGGGCTTGGTTGCTCAGTGGCATGTGGGATCTTCCCAGACCAGGGCTCGAACCCATGTCCCCTGCACTGGCAGGCGGATTTCTTAACCACTGTGCCACCAGGGAAGCCCTCTGCACATTTCTGATGAAATATGGGGGAGATGTCATTTACAGGTTAGCAGAAAATTTTTTCTTTTTCAGGTTTTCGTCTTGTTAACACAAAGTGCATGGTATTGGTGGACATGTGGAAGAAAATCCAGCACTCAAATATCGTGACCTTGCGTGAAGTGTTTACCACTAAAGCTTTTGCAGAGCCTTGTGAGTGACTTGTAATGGTCTTTTTGCTAGTGGGCTTCATTATTTGAAGCCAGATTGCAGTAATGAGTGTTTGTGTTTCATTTTAAGCTCTTGTGTTTGTATATGATTTCCACGCTGGAGGAGAGACTATGATGAGCAGACACTTCAATGACCCTAATGCGGATGCCTATTTCACAAAGAGAAAGTGGGGTAAGAAAAAGATGCAAGCAAGCTGTGTTTGACAGATGCCTTTGCTCTGTGGGAAGAGTAGTTTTGTATTTTAAAATACATGTAAATTTAGCCTTGTAATCATTCAGTGTAAAGACCCTATTGCATTTAAAAAAGAAATACCTTAAAGAAATGGAGCCAATATGTAACAAGTTAGGAAATAACATGTTATGTACATGTATAGACTGAGATGAAGGTGGGTCATGAAAGACTCATGTAAATACCTGAAATTTAAGTAGCTGACAATATGATAAAAGTTTTGTTTCCCCTCTTAAAATTTTTTTTCTTTAAAAAATATAGTGCTTTCTGAATAAAGATGGTTTGGAAAATTCAGTAAATTGAAAAGTAATCCCTGTAACTTCACCACCCAAAGCACGTCTCTTGGTATATTTCTTTCCAGTTTTGGTTTTTTGTTGTGTTTTGCATACTCCAGTGTGTCATTTATCAATATGTAATTATTTCCCTAAACAAATGCTTTTGCTTGAAGGTGAGATTCTGTGTTCCTTAAGGAACTAGTTTTCAAAATAAATTTTCAGGTAACTTTTACTTAAATGGGGAATATTTTCTTTTTTTGCCCCTTTCTAATATTTACTTAATTGTTTTTTTAGTTCAAATATTGCAAAGAACCACAATATTTTAATTACATCCTAACAAATGATTATTAAAGGGTAAGTTGTTTCAGAGTAAAAATAAATCCATTTTGCGATGTCTATTAATTAGTTTATGTTTTGGGGGAAGGAAAGTGTATGTATCTTTTTCTTGTATGGGGGCAGGAAAGAAACATTACATTCTTTGCAGTGGTTTTTAATTTGTTAAAGATTTTGCTGAATGTATCCTGAGAGAAAGTAAGGAGGGAGGAGACTTGAGTCCCCATTCCAGTATCTTTTGGATCATGACTCCTTTAAGAACTGGCATTATGGATAAAAAGTGTATACTGTTTACTTGTAACTGTGCTTTCTGACAGTTGAAAGAAGAAAGCTGTGGTTACATGGCTGTTTCACATTAAAAATCTGGTCACATAGTGTGGTCATTTGTTTCCTTTTGCCATGTCATCTGTAGCACATACATAATTTTGTTGAAGGGGATGTGGTATAACTTTCCCTACAGATGAATATAGCTGTAGTTGTTCAAGTTTATTTTAGTAATAACACCTGTGAAGTGACTGTTGGCTTTAATTTACAGCTGGGTTTCTCAGCCTCAGCACTGCTGACATGTGGGGCTGGATAATTATTTGTGCGGGGCCATTCTGGGCACCGCTGGGTGTTCAGCTGCATCCCCGCCATCTACCCACTAGATGCCAGGAGCAGCCTCTCCTCCAGTTGTGACACCAAAAATATCTCTAGGTACCTCCAAATGTCGCTGAGGGGGCAGCACAGACCCCTGTTGAGAACCACTGATTTATAGCACTCCTTTCCAGTTTTTTTTAATCTTAATTCTGTTATTGGTGTTGTCTGACTATTTGATATATTATGTTTACATTTTCCTAGGAATCAGTTCTTTTTCTAGTATTTAAAAGTATTGTTTGAATGCTAGTAACTTTCCTAAATGTACCATATATACTTGAATTTACAACAGTTTACATAATACAAGGCAATCCTCTGTTTTCCCAATATGAATATTAAAAAAAGAAGGAAAAAAGAGCCAGTGTTTCTATAAACTTATAGAGACATAAATGGAAGTATAATGCTTTCTTATACTATTTAATTTGTTAATTTAAAACAAACTAAAAAATCGCATTTTGTAATAAATATACTAATGAGAAAGTGGCAATAATAATAGCGTACCATAAAGGGATTGTGATAAGAGGTTTAAAATGACATAATGTGGGTAAAGTAACTAGACAGAATCTGGCACACAGTATGCACTAAATATTTGCTATAAATATGTAGCTATAAATATTTGCTATAAATATTTCTTTTCCTTATTAGCACACTTATTAAATAGCTTTATTTAAACTCTTCGTGGTTGTCTTTGATGTTGTCTTGACATTTATCACTAGAGCTACTTTTTGAGTCATCTCTCGCTGTTTTCCAGATGGTATTATCTTTAGTTCTGTCTAAATTGAGGGATAGCAGCTTTTGAATTTTGTATTTGCTCTTCCTTATTTGCTATTTATTATCTCCACAATTAACCCTTTAACTGTGTTGCTTTCTTAACTGATTCAGAAAAGGTTTGTTTACAACCATACGAACACTTGGATTTATAAAGTCATACTCCCTGAAATAATTACAAAATCTAGATTAAATTTATATGGCTTCGGGCTTCCCTGGTGGCGCAGTGGTTGAGAGTCCGCCTGCCGACGCAGGGGACGCGGGTTCATGCCCCGGTCCGGGAGGATCCCACGTGCCACCGAGCGGCTGGGCCCGTGAGCCCTGGCCGCTGAGCCTGCGCGTCCGGAGCCTGTGCTCTGCAAGGGGAGAGGCCGCAACAGTGAGAGGCCTGCGTAGTACCGCAAAAAAAAAAAAAAAAAAAAAAAAAAAAAAAAAAAAAAAAAAAAAAAAAAAAAAAAAAAAAAAAAAAAAAAAAAAAAAAAAAAAAAAAAAAAAAAAAATTTATATGGCTTCTTTTCTGCTGATTAACAGTGACCCAGAAAGTAGTATCAAGAAGTACTTAACAAGAGTTGATAGAATCAAAAGGATTCCTTTTCATGGTAGACCAGATTATTTTTGTGTTTCTTCATTACACATAAGTGACATTCAGTGTTTTACATTTATGTTTTTTGTGAATTGGATGTCATTTCATCTAACTGACTTGGCTGTAATAGGGGAGGCTGAGCAGTATAAGGAGAATAAGAAAACACTCAACATAAATGATGCTAGAGACTTTTGTTTCCCTCAAGCCACAGTTGTGTAGTTCCCACACACCTGAACGGTAGTAGAGACAAGGGTTAGCCACACTTTAAGAAAAATAATCTCTGCAGTTCCTGTTTTTAATCTGAACTCATTTATTTGGCTCACAATTAAGTATAAATTCTTACTTTAAATAATTTTTGTGCAATAATGATAATGGTCACAGAAAAGAGAAGCGCAGTGAGAGCTCTGCTGCTGCTGCTAACAATATAAAGGTATAATATCATAAATAAGAAAATTTGGGTTTGTTTCTTAAATTCTTCTTGGTTTGCCTATTTTAGTCTTTTAGTTAATTATTTAAATGAAGATGCCATTTTTTATTTGCTTTTATAGGTCAACACGATGGACCATTGCCCAGACAGCATGCTGGATTATTGCCAGAATCTCTTATTTGGGCATATATTGTCCAACTGAGTTCTGCACTGCGTACCATTCATACAGCAGGTTTGGCATGTCGAGTCATGGACCCAACAAAGATTCTGATAACTGGCAAAACAAGGTACTAGCATTTTGAGTTTTGGCTTCTTTATTGAGCATCTAACCTATGACAGCTTAGTAAACATAGCATGATGATTTGTTTTAATTCTGCCTTTTCATATATTCCATCCAGAAGAACTGCCGTGACTTTGAGTTCATTTGTAAGTTTTTTTAAAATGTTGAATTCTTAATAAGATGCCTGGTTATTAACCAAGATCCTGTGAGGGTTTGGGAGGTATGTATGATTAAGGTTGGGGGGATATCAAACAGTATCTGTACAACTTTTCTGTGTACAACTGTGGTTCTCAGATTTTGTCATGTGTCCCAGTATCCTGGAGGGCTTAGCATAGGCTGTTGGGCTCCACCCTCAGTGGTCTCATTCAGGAAGTCTGGGGCGGGGCCTTAGAATTTGCATTTCTAACAAGTTCCTGGGTGACTGATGCTGTTGCTGCTGATTGGGTTTCATGCTTTGAGAACCAGTGATAAAGGGTTAAGTAACACAGACCTTGACTTCACTAGAGTTTTATTTGAGTTGCTGAAATTTTGAGAGTTGTCTTGGGTAGCATAGCATAAAGAGGTCAAGGTCTAGTACCACGTTACCTGGGTTCGTATCCTGGCTCTGTTAGTTACTTAATTAACATCTATGTGTTCAGCAGTCTGTGAGACAGGTACTATTATTATCTCCATTTTCCATATTTGTAAGGTACCTACCTCATAAGATTATTGAGAGGATCAAATGAATTACTGCATGTAAAATGCTTTGAATGTGCCTAGTACATGTTAAGAAGCTAACTAGTTCTCTTTTCATGAATAACTAATAAAGAAGCAGCTTGGTTTGGTGAAAAGACCACTGGCCTGGTAGTCAAAAGATGTGTTATAGTCCTGGCTTTATCCATTCCTGACTTTTATAACCATAGGACTATCACTTGATGTCTGTGATGTCATCTCTAAATTGGTGATTGATAGAGGTTATAGGGGGGTAGGACAGGAGGTAAGACTGGATAGGATTCTGAGATCCCTCCTAACATCATAAGAAATGTTCAATTTCCAGTAGTACATAATTTTTTTAAAATCTCATTTTAATTATTTTCTTTAAATTTTCTGGTCTTTAAAGGTTGCGAGTAAATTGTGTTGGAGTTTTTGATGTTTTAACATTTGATAACAGTCAGAATAATAATCCATTGGCATTAATGGCTCAATACCAGGTGAGTAAGAATTAACAATGGATACTTAATAACTTAAGGCTTGATTTTTTTTTTAAAGATAAATTTTGTTTATTTTAAAGTTTTTCAGGGTTTTAAGTCTAGATTTCAGTTTATGCTGGGGGTGATCTCTATGCCAACTTTGAACGTGTATTTTCTTAATCACTGTGCTTTGTTTAGTGTAGAAACCTTATATGCAGGAATATACAGAATTAATGACAGTGTCAGAGACTCCAGCTGTTTGAATGAAAATGCATTTATTTGACAAGGAAATTTGTCCTCAGCATAGGTTAAAACATTAATTAGCTGAATGAAATATATTAAATGACATTTTACTTTTTTTTCACTTTTTAGTGTGTTAAAATCACTCGTATTATTATTATTATAATTTTTTTTTTTTTTTTTTTGCGGTACGCGGGCCTCTCACCGTTGTGGCCTCTCCCGTTGCGGAGCACAGGCTCCGGACGCGCAGGCTCAGCGGCCACGGCTCACGGGCCCAGCCGCTCCGCGGCACATGGGATCTTTCCGGACCGGGGCACGAACCCGTGTCCCCTGCGTCGGCAGGCAGACTCTCAACCACTGCGCCACCAGGGAAGCCCCACACGTATTATTTGTACTTTTAGAATAGTTGTCCCATTGTCAATCCAAAATTTTTATTTTCAAAGGACAATTTTTGTATTGCTGTTTTCTAAATGATTTTTTTCTTTTGCTTAACCAAAGCCTATATCACTCACTTCTTATACATTATTAGAATTTGGTTATAGTCTGACTTCATCATAATATTGTGGACTTAGGTCCCATTTTGCTCTTAGCTATTTCGTTTTTATTTCTTGATTAACACAATGTGTAGGAGAGTAAGAACCTACCTCTGCAAGGAGCGTTAAGTGTAGTTGCTTTTGCTTTGATTACCCTGTGCAAGTAATGTAGCTATTTAAAGTAAATATTTCGTATCATTCAGTTTGTATTCATATTTTTGGAGGGTATGCAGTTGTCATTTTAAGACAATGTTAGTTTCTTTCATGTAAGAAATCTTTGTTGTTTCTGAACATTTATTAACTTACAGAGGTTTGATGTAAGGCAGAATCTCTTGTTTACATGGAGAAACAAGGAGGAGAATACCTTCCCTTCCCACTGTCCTTCTCATTTCATTCTCTTTTCTTTAAATCTTTGAAAGATTTTAGTTCACTTTATGAGACAAAATTTCAGAACAAAAGGAAAGGCCAGAAGGAGAAGTTGAGTCCAGGTAGTTTTTAGTATTACAGTCGCTTCATGCGTAAACCTCTTCCTTTGCTACTGGACCGTGGACAGTGCAGTCCCCAGGCTTAGAGCCACTCATCACATTCAGTTGTATGCACCCTTTTCACAGCTTCTTCCCCTCTGCTGGTGCCCACCTACCCCCAGCAGCAGCCAAGCTCTTCTGGTTGGTAGCGCCATCTAGTGGGCTCTCCGTGGAAGAACCTGGCTACCCACCCCCTAAGCCCCAAGCCACCAGCCCCCAGCCCTAGCAGCTTTCTTCTGCAGAAGGGAATTTGCTCCCTCTTTCTTATCTAGGTTGGTTGTTTCTTAGCTGTTTTCCTGCTTATCTTCTGTCTTATACTTAGTGCCTAACTAATTGGCTCTGAAAATTTTTCTTCATAATCTTTGTGTTCCTGAAAGTGACTGGTTATTGACTGTTAAAATACTAGTGATCTTTATATATCCAGGAAAATAATATTAAACTTTTAAAGAGAAATCAGACATTATTTAGAACCAGTGCCATCAACCTCTGTTGCAAGTATTTGGAAACCCCTTGTTTCCAGTTTTGTTTTTTATGTGCAGTCTCACGGTATCTCTTCATTCTTTTCTCTTCTGAATAGTTCCTTTTTCTTTTTAATTACTCATATAAGATAAGACTAGTTTGATTTTGTTTTTCTGTGAGTATCACATCAGTGTTGTTTTCCATTTTTTATTTGCAAATGTCCGTTATTGGAGTTACGTTATGGGTTGTGTAGTTAGTTACCTATTTTCCTAACGAAGAGTTGTTCTTATGAACAACTCTTCATAAGAAAAAATAATCCCAGAGTTTCCAAACAAATAACTTTAAAGTAAGGATTTGGGGCAACTGATTGGTAAGTTAGGAACTGCCTTCATTCATAAACTTAGGCTACTTTCAACCAGTTGTCACCCTCCCTTTATTTTTCAGCGGTAAAAGTTGTATCAGGTTTTCTTTTCTTTCTTTTTTTTTTTTTTGGAGTGGGTATATATGTGTAGATTTTCCATATAGCTTATAGTAAGGTAAAAGGGAGAATTAAAGGTAGTCCCAAACGGGGGATTGTGATTTTACAGAGAAGAGGGTACATGAGAAAGGAGTGCATTATTTCTTGTAGTCTATTTTTCATAGTCTGTTTCAGACACGTGACTAGAGACTGACTTTCAGTAAAGTGGACATAAATAGAGCCATAGATAGAATCAGAGAAAAATCAAGAAGTCAAGAATCAGGAAGAAACTGAAAATGAGTTGGGGGGAAAACCTCCAGAATTCAACAAATGGGGGGCAAAGCCAGATGGAGGTAAGAAGTGAAATAACAAATGGAAAATTATTTAGCTGGGAAATAAGGAAAGGAGAGTTGCTGAGTTTTTACGATGTTAAACTCTCTTAACTAAGCAGGACTTCATTAACCTCTTTTATTTAAAAAGATCAGCTCTAATTTAGTCTGGATTATGTGACATGTATACTCTGTTTCTAAAAGTGGGTTTTCCCCCCTTGAGTCAGCCTCAGAAAGGTGGCCTTTACACTCAGAATCAGATGGCCTTATTTTGTAAACCCGTAACAGCCCTTCAGCTGTCTTGCACTTTGGTTCTCCTGTCTCATAATAGGGAATAATGGAATGTTCTAGGTGGGACGTTTAGTTACAGCATCAATTCAAGGTGGAGCTAAACTGAAGATTTTACTGTTTAAGGGTTGGGAAGCTGTGTGTTGCTACATGCTGCTGAAATACTTAATAAACAATAACAAGCTTAACTTTGCTGATGACATTGGATTGAAACACTTGTAGGCATTGAAACACTTGTAGAAATTTACAGTTAGCTTTTACATGTACCGATTTCTCTCGATCAGCATTTTTAGGATTTCATTAATATAACTGTGAATGTTTTCCTTGATCTTGAGAATGACCGTGAGGAGCCCTTCCTGAATTCAGTCACGGCAGAGCCATCCGGAGAACAGAAACGCCACAGTATTTGCGCCCCTCCCCTTTTCACCTCCCGCCGCCCCCCACCCCCACCCAGCCTGGGCCCCTAACTCTGCCACTAATGAAGTTTCAAAGTTTCTCTGGCATGAATCCCTGGCATCTCTTTTCCTGATAGATTCAAAGTTGTTTGTCTAATCAGTTTTTCCACTGATTATAGGATCTTAGGCTCAGAGTGTCAGATTCATACGTTCTAGATTTGGATAAATTTTTAAATTTGAACTTTTTAATGTTACCTTAATAATGGAGTTTGTTTTCCTTTTATTCTTTACTATTTGGGTAGAATGTTGTTAAGGATAGCTGTATAGTCCTAAAGTTTCATTAGTGATTGCCTTGAAATACTCACCTGATTTTGCAAATACACCATTTATAAACTTCCACGAAACCAGTGGTTCTCAACCCTGGCTGCATATCTGAATCTCTTACGAAGGTTTGAAAAATACCAATGTGTAGATCTTGCCCCAGACTAATAACACCAGAAGAGGATGAAGGGATAGCCACTGGGTGATTCTTTTTCTTTGTGTTTTGAGCTTCTCAGGTGAATTTTAATGTAAAACTAGGTTTGAAAACTCCTATACTAAACCAATATTCCATAAATAAACATGTATCCAATAATTCAGATGAGATCTCAGATTGTGAAGATTTATGTAAGTTTTCTGTAAAAATGACTTCAGATGATTTCATTGAACTCTGAACTACTCCATTGTCTCCTAGGCATGTGATCCTTAATAGTTCACCTGCCAAGCAGGGCCACCTGGGGTGACCGTTCTGTTTCCTGGCGTTTTAATAGGCGGTAGAGAGCTTACCTCAATTCAGCCAGCTGTCTTTTAAAAATTCTTTTTGAAGGAAAGCCTCAAGAGTGGGAAATCTTTAAAAAAAACAAACAAAAAAAGGGTAGGAAATCAGGTGGTTACAGAGCTCAAAGCTCTTTTATAGAATAAAAACGGTCTCTTTGGAAACAACGGCAGATGGACTGTCATGGGGGTTTGCAACATTGTCAGTGTCTAGGGAACGTACTGTGAAATCAGGTAATGCTGCTGCTGTGTTTGGAATAAGGGAATTACTTTTCTTCAAATGAACTCTCACTATATTTTGTGCATCATGGAAAATGAGAAAAGTGCCTATCGTGAATTGTAATGATCACACTGTAAAGCAACTAACTCTATGGTAACCAACCTCAGATTTCTTGTAATAGTAAGGCTATCAGCTCTATTTAAATATAAAAATTTAGAAAAACAATTTAAAGCAGCAGTTCTGCAGTTGGCATGTGAATTGCTTCAGGTAATGTTTCTTAAAGTATCCCCCAGAACTACCTTCATTAGAATTACCTGGGTGCTTTAAAAATGTTGGGCCTGTTCCCATACCTCCTGAATGAGAATCTGGGGTGGAGCGGCTCAGAAATGGTCTTGTTAATAAGCTCCCCGGTGACTGATAAGCGCCAATACCTGGGAACCTTGTGCTGAGTTCTTCAGCTTCTTTGTAAAGATGCTTTTTCCATGCAGGCAGTAGTGTCAGTGTATTAAATTTGTACCTATAAAAGAAAAATTAAAAGTTATATTTATTCTTTCATGTCAGCAAGCAGATCTGATATCATTAGGAAAAGTTGTGTTGGCTTTGGCTTGCAACTCTTTGGCAGGAATTCAGCGAGAGAATTTACAGAAAGCCATGGAACTGGTGACAATCAACTACTCCTCTGACCTGAAGAATCTGATTTTGTAAGTTTTAATATAATGATCATATGAGATAAGACAGATTTTTCATGAGGGCCTTTTAATAGTGATTCTATTTATTTTAGTTTCCACTATTTAAAATCAGGCAAAACATAATTAAACAAGTTTTAATTTCTTTGTTGTTATTGCTAAGTATGTATTTCTTGGAGTAAATTCATAAACCCAGTGTGTTTAAATTAGTTACTGATGTTTTAAACATTTGGCGAAAGGCTAGACCCTCTAAAGCTGCATTGGTATCTATGAGCTACATGTGACCTTTTAAGTTTAAATGAATTAAAATTAAATAAAATTTAAAATTCAGTTCCTCAGTTGCACCAGCCACATTTCAAGAGCTCAGAAGCCGCATGTAGCTTCTGGCTAATATGCTGGACAGCGTGGACATAGAGCATCTGCATCATCTCAGAAAGTCCTTTTAGACAGTGCTGCTCTCCAGAGAGATCAGTATCTTTGTAAAAGCTGTCATAAATAACCTCACCTGCAGCCCGGTCATGTGCTGTGTGGTCCAAACACCTGTTCCAGAAAGCACATGTGTAAGGGTCTCTATGCTTCTTTCTCCTCCTGTGTCTTCGTACTCCATGGAATCCTTGAGCATAGGTCTGAAATGATTTTGGGTTAAGAGAAGCCCACTGCGGACTGCAGTCACAACAGTCTAAGATGTGTCTAACATCGGGGATTCCAGGGGATGGACAACCATAACCCTTATTATAAGTTATTCAAGAGAACAGATGCTAGGAAGTCTCTTTTGAAATTTTTTTCTGTGATGTTCTAGAAGCAATTAGAGCTTATTGATCCTTTTCAGTCTCTTTTAGCTTCCAGCTGTTCCTTCTGATCTTTCTGTGTAACCCTGGATGATCCAGTTTCTTTTTGGACTAGCCCTGTGGTATGGAATTGAGGGATGGAGGATGGGGCTGCCCACCTGTGCTTTGTTACACTGGCATAAGTGTCCTGCTGGTGACAGAGCACTGGAAGCCAGTGGTTACCTGGTTCCTTCTAATAATCAAATAAGTTGATTTCTCTTTTAAATAAAAATATTTGTTTCATATATTATCACAGCAGTGATTTCTAGCTGTAGCTTACAAATACCTAGGATGTCTTAAATAATCTCAGGTTATAATTTTCCTTTTTTGAAAAAGTGAGAGAAAAGGATATAAATATAATAAATTGGCCATAAGTTAATAATTATTGAAGCTGGGTAATGGGTACGTGAGGATTCGTCATGTAATTCTCTTTCCCTCTACAAATGTTATGAAATGTTCCTTAAGGAAAAATGAATAAACAAAAAGGTAATACTTTCATACTAACCAATAACTAACATATACAGAGTAGTAAACTATGTATCATGCACTTTTGAACTGATTGATATGAATTAATTCACCTAATTCTCCCAATAACCCTATAAATTAGGTACCATTATTAGCTCCATTTTAGAGATGTCAAAACTGAGACTTGAAGATGTAAAGTAACTTGCCAAAAGTCACATAGCTTATACATAGTGTACATAATACTATACATAGTTAGATACAAATATGTCAGTAATTACAGATGAATAGCTAAGACAGATTATCCACATGAGTTTATAACTGTTCCTTTATTCAACAGAAGAATACCTACTGTAAGTCAGATGCTGAAGACACTTCTGAATAAGACGAACAAAATTCCCCATCTTCTGGAGCTTCCACCCATTATAATGGGGAAGACTTAGTGAACATAGAAACAATATGTTTGCAGATAGTGATAAGTCCTATGGAGAAAATAGGTTGAATTATAAGCAGAGAGTGAAAGATTAGGAGGCTGCTTTGATGAGAATGGTTAGGACATGGCTTACCCATCAGAATGAGTAATAATAGATGATTGATAATCAGTCATTGTATTCTGACAGGTGGCCTTTTGAAACGTGTAATATTTTTCTGCCTTAGTTATAATGATAGAAGAAATTGATTTGGTCTTTTCTGATGTGTGTTAGTGCGTGAAGATTTCTCAGAAATAAATATACCATGACAGGTGGTGAATGAGGTCACAGAGCAGGAGACAGCTTCCTAAAAAGCTGAGGCTTATTTAACTTATCAAAATGGAAGACCTAGTTTTCGTTTCAAAAACTATTTTTGAAGAGCAATGGAAGAATTTCCCCACCTACAACCACCCCTCCAAAAATATTTGTAACAATCTTTTCATCTCCCAGTGTTGTAAAGAAGGGTTTGAGAATGGAAATATGGTAAGTCTGACTCTACCCAGCTTTCCTTTCTCATTTTCATAATAGTAAAACATTTAGAGAAAGAGACATTTTTTTCCATTGGCTCTTAAAGTTTCCCAGAGAAAAGAAATACAATTACTAAGCTTTAAAAATGAACTCGACTTGCATGAAAAAATTTTTTTCGAAGTTGTGCACACTAACATGCTGGCGGCAGCAGTGCCCGTGTGCTTGGGGGTTGTGTTGTTTTGTGAATTGCGTGGTTGGCATTCAAGTGATCCTTCTCTATTTTGGTTAGATATTTGTTGACTGACCAAAACAGGATGCGAAGTGTAAATGACATCATGCCCATGATTGGTGCTCGATTTTATACTCAATTGGATGCTGCTCAAATGAGAAATGATGTCATAGAGGAAGACCTTGCAAAGGTAAAGTGTGTAGTTAAAGGAGTGTGTACACACCTGCATCTGTGTGTATCAATAGATATAAAACAGAGTAATTACTGTGCTGAATATAGTACACAGCTGGCTAAGATTGTTTGCAGATATTATTGTCCAAACTTAGTGTTCCGTATTTTGATTTCTTAGGTCCCCTGCCTGGGCACTTGTTTTGTTCTTTTTTGTTTGCGGCTTTGCTACAGTCATGAGACACAATCTTGATTTTTTTTTTTTTTTAATGTGAATTACTTTAATAATTCTTAAAAATGGACAGCTGTAGGGGGCAAGGAATAAATCACAAGCTTGTGATTACCATGCACACATTACTATATGTGTGTGTGTGTGTGTGTGTGTGTGTGTGTGTGTATAGATATGATAGATAACCCACAGGGACCTGCTGTACGGCACAGGGAAGTCTGCTCCACATGCTGTGATAACCTATATGGGAAAAGAATCTGAAAAAGAATGGATAGATGTGTGTGTATAACTGAATCACTTTGCTGTGCACCTGAAACTGTCACAACATTGTAAAGCAATTATAATCCAATAAAATTTTTTAAAAAGAAAAAAAAATGGACAGCTGCATAATCTTCTTGAGTATTACTATCGAATGAAATGGACATGTTGTATTCAAAAGTATAACCAGAAGGTGGGGATATTTAAGATTTATTGTTTAAAGGTAATATTGGTACAGGATACCAGTTTTGTAAACTTTTGCTTTTATATTCAGTTAGCTGGAACATTAATATTCTCTCTCTTTTTAAAATGTTTTATAGGAGGTTCAAAATGGAAGACTGTTTAGGCTTCTAGCAAAATTGGGAACAATCAATGAGAGGCCGGAGTAAGGATTTACAGTATTTTACAATGTGTTTTCAATCAAGGGCACTATTTTGCTTAACAAGAATGAGTATACCTTGTTCTTACTGGTTTTATTTGGAAAAAGAAAAATTCTCGTGTAAAGTGACCTTAAGCCTATTGTTAGCCATTAGGGTGTGGTTTTTTAACCACAGCATACGTTGTCGTTGTCCTTAGGGATTTCACACACACACATGCGAACAGAAAATACACTGTGTTAGAAATCTCTGTTGTGGTTTGCGTACGAGGGTGCATTTTCTGCCTGTCAGTACTGCCTCTTCCCTGTCTCCTTTCTGAAGCCTGTTCAGTTCAGATTACCTTGGTCAGATTAGATACTTCAGATGTTTCTAGCCATTCTTCTGCTAAAGTGCATTATTTATAGCTGTTGTATCAGTGACATTGGAAAGGCATCACCATCTTACATTATTTGTTGTTTAGTTCTGCCTTGTTTGTAAGTTAACCGTATGTTCAAGAAAGAAGGAAGTTTGGTGTTTGTGCGTTCTACCTGTCCAAGACAGGTAGAACAGTAGTGCACCTGTTGTGACTGTAGTATAGGTTGCATTTCAGGATTGTTACCTCTGTTAACAGAGATAGGTGACAGATAAATATCATTGCTTGGGAGAATGTTTTGACCACAAAATGTAAGTTCACTTAGCTTTCTTCAAAGTTAAAAGATTCAATTAGCATTTTCCCTGATGATTTTTCTAAATGGAGAGAACATTGACTACATGTTGAACCATTTAAAAAAGACTTTTAGCTGCTGCTTTCTGGCATTTATCTCTGTTATTTAAAAAAGTATATGCTTAGAGTGCTGTTCCTTGATTTTTCCTTCAGTGTTTAAATTTTTCTTCAATTTGTAACTCAGCTAATGACTTTGTCCTGTGGAAGATGAGGCTTTCTCTCTCATACCCCCTTCCCTTAACTAAGTACACACACATTGTTCCGCTTAACCCATGAATTTTGAGATGAATCTTTATTCAGTGTTGGCATTGTTAAAACAAGGTAAATATTGTTCGCAGCTGCCTCGCATAGTAAATCATGACTGTATTTCCTTTCTTTTGTATTTTGTTTCTAGATTTTTGTTTTCCTGATGTTAATTATTGTCTTACATAGAAAACTAAACAAGGGAAAAAATATTTACCACCAGTTCATTCCAGACTCTCTGCCAGAGTTCTAAAATACCTTTCCATATGGTCAAAAATAGGCAACCTGTCAGTTCCCTTTTTTTTTCCTCCCCTTAGAGAAATTGCGCCTGGAGCCTCTGCCCTTTGTTTCTCTCTGGGCTCCTTGGCGTCAAGCCTGCTCACACTCTCACTTTAGAACCTGAGCTTCCCTGTGCTGTTCTCGTTGTCTCTCCCTTTGTGTTGCTTGCCCTGTTTCTTACTTTTTTTCCTTGGTTTATTCTTTTGATTTAATGAAGCACAGCCTTCAGTAGCTTCCTGAGAAAGGTGAGTTTTTTGAGTCTTTGTAAGTCTGAAAATATCTTTATTCTACTTTCATACTTTATTGACAGTACGATTGGGCATATAATTCCAGATTGTCCTCAGAAAATTCTTTTTATTAATGAAGTCTTTTGAATAGATTTTATATGAACCAATTTCTTAAAAAGTAGAAAAGGGTTTTCAGTGAAAAATAAAAAATCTCTCTTTCATACCTGACACCCCCAGTCTCCCCTGTGCCTCCCACCAGTCTTTTGTTAGTCTCATGCACATATTTCCCGAGTTACAACTGTATATTCTTATCACCCCTCTCCCCCCACTTCTAAATATCTACAAATTGTAAACCATGTTCAGTGTTCTGTTTGTTGCTTTTTTCTCATAACAATATATTTTGGAAATCTTTCTCTTTAGATCTATTTCGTGTATGCTCAACGCTATTCTCAGTTGTTAACAAATATGGCCTAACTTAATCCTCATAACAGCCCTGTGGTGCTGGGTACTTACTGTTAGTATTCCCTTTTAAAAGAGAAGTTGAGGCATAGAGAGGTTAAAAACCTTGTTCAAGGTCACATATGAGTCAGAATTCGAATCCAGACAGAATGGTGGTCCCAGAGTCCATGCTCTTAACCACTGCGCTGTGCTTCCTCATAATTTATGGCCATGTAATAGTCCGTCCTGTAGATACACTGTAATTTATTTCTCCAGTTGCTTATTGATGGGCATTTGAGTTGTTTTCAGCCTTTTGCTAGTATAAGCAATTCTGCAGGGACTGACTTACACATACTTAATTTAGTGTGTGCACAAATACGAGTTCGACTGTGATCGTTAGGTCAGCACCCGTTGTAATTTGTGACTGTAATGATGGCTCTTAGACGGGTTTACCAGGCACAGTGCATGAGAGTCCTTTCACCAACAACACTTCTTTCAAAATTTCGATTTTTGACAACCTGATAGATGAGAAATTGAATCTCAGTGCAGGTGTTTTTGGTATTTACTCATAATGAGCATGTTGCCTATCTTTTTGATTCATTTATATTTCCTTTTCTGTCTTTGCAGATCCTTTGCCCATTTTCATTTTCAGTTGGATTGTCTGTCTGTCTTCTTGATGAACAGGAGCCAGAGAGATTTACCCTTTGTGATCATTTTCTTTGAAGTTTGTCATTTTTCTTTTGACCCTGCTTAGTGTTTTCACGTGTAGACATTTTTATGGTAGTCTAATTGATCAAACTTCTTTTTGTACTTTTGGATTTTGAGTCATAGTAAGAAAGTTAGAAGGCATTTCTACTCTAAGATTGTGAAGGGATAATCTTGTAGTTCCTTCTAGAATACTTAAAGTTTCAATTTTTTCCTGTTAAGGTTCTTTTATATTTTCAGAATTTATATAGGATGTAAGGTACGAATCCAACTCCCCCCATCCCCCACCCCCAGATGACTACCCAGTGGTCCAGAAGCTGTTGATGGGCTAGTCTTTTTCCACTGGTTTATTAAGGCAGCACCTCTTTCACACTAGCATGATGATTGACATTTTAAAATCTAGTAGTGTTAGCTCTTTCTTATCTCCATTTTATTGTTTTTTGTTGTTTTCCTAAAACTTAAATTTTCTGTATAAGTTCTAGAATCAGCTTGTTTAGTTAAAAAAAAAAATTTTTTTTAAACCTGATGGTATTTTTATTAAGTTTATTAGTAAACTTAAGGAGCGTTTCTGTTTTTAGATGTGGAGTTATCTTAACCAAGATAATGACATGTCGTTGTATTGCTGATGTCTGCTTTAGTGTTCTTCAGTGTTTACATTGTTCTTCATATAGTTATAGCACACTAAGTTTGTTCTTAGGTATTTTTTCTTGTTGCTGTTATAAATGGGAATTTCCCTCCATTCTGTCTTCTTAGACTCCTTGTTATTGTTGTGTGTGAAAATGATTGATTTCTATAAATTTTGAACCTTGGTACATTAGTGTTGGGATAGTTTTTCAGTAAATTCCTTTGGGTTTCCCAGGCATATAGTTGTGTCTTCACATAATGATAGTATATTTCTTCCCTTCTAATTTCTCTTGAGTGATTGTGTTAGCTAGTACCTCTAGTACACAGTTAAGTAATAGTAATGATAGTTTTCTTTCAGAATTTGAAGCGTCCGTCGCTCCATTGTCTTTTAACTTCCAGACAGACTCAAAGCCATTTTCTTTCCAAATCCTTCTCCACTCCCCATGCTTTTAGGATTTTTTTTTTTTTTTTTTTTAATCACTGACGTGCAGAAATTCACAACGATGTGCTGTGGTGTGTGTGGGTTTTTGATTCATTCTGGTGAATCAACAGGTGGGCATTTTAATCTTGGGAATTTATGTCTTTTAGTTCTCGGAAGTTGTCTTATTGGTTCTTTGAAAACTTTTCTTCTCTCTTTCTGGAACTCCCATTGCTTAGCTGTTAGGCCTTTTGCAATTGATTTTCTAATATTCTCTTCTGTTTTCTATATTGTATCTTTTTGTTTTACTTTCTAGGCAATAATCTCAACTTAATTTTGTCTAAAATTAAAGGGTTTTTTCCTAATCCTTTGAATTTTTGAATTTCTGCTATCATACTTTAAATTTTCAACAACTTTCTGCTTTCTAAATGTTTCTGTCTTATAGCATTTCATTCCTTTTCTCTGAGGCTGTCAATTATAGATTTTTAGTGAGTGGGGTTTTTTAAAAAAATTTATTTAACTTTTATTCTGTTCCCCGCAATCTCTCATAGGAAACAACAGTTTGCTTTGTTTTGTTTTATTCTGCAAAGCATTTCTGATCCTTGGCTGTTCATTCATATTAAAAATGACATCCCTTAAAAGCTAGTGGGAAGCTCCTTGTGGAGGCAGGGATTATATAATAGAATGTGTGATAAAGCAGCATGATACTGTTACGTATGGTTTTTGTTTGTTGTTGGTAGACTTCCAAATGTCAGTAGTTCCCTTGGGTAGGTCAGCTTCTCCAGAAAAGAATCTTCCACCTTCCGTTTGTAGTATGAACCCAGATACATGACTGTGGTGGGCTTCCCCCTCCTTGTTCTCAGAATGCAGATCTAATTTTTAAATGTGATCTAAGGCTGCATGGTCTGACCTCTCCCTTTTTATCCTTGCTTCAGAGGTGCTTTGTTCCTTTGAATGTCCGCCTCGCCTCTAGGGCCGTCTTTGCCCGTCTTTTCTCTTCCCCCTCCTTGTCCTTACTCTGCACCCCTCCAGTTCTGCGCTGTCTCTTCTCTTCTTTTTTCTCCCCCAACCCCATCCAGCTACACTGACCTTTCTTAAGTTTCTGAAGTGCTCCTTGCTCTGTCCTTTGCAAATCCTGATACCTCTGACTAAGGGGCACTCTTCCTTTGGGAAGAGCATCCACTCCTTCCCTAGAAAGCCTTCCTTGCTTTCCCAGGTGAATTCACGTTTCTGTTCTGTACCATATCCCTTCTTCTTAATAGCATTCTCTCCACGAGCAATTACTGTTTGAATGTCTGTTTTCCCCAGTAGCCTGTAAGTTCCATGGGTCACTGAAAACTTAACAGTGATCATCTGGTCAGTTTTCCAGTTCTTAGCAAGCTCACTTTCACATCGTCACATGATGGTAGGAAACCAGAACCTACCCCCTTTTTGCTTCGTAAACATTTCCCTGTTTTCTGCTCCCAGTAAAGCAGAACGCCTATCTGACCATCTCTCTCTACCCTGTGACCTAAGGGTGGAGGAGGAAAAGCATAATCTCTTTCTACCTGTTTCTACAGGTATCTGAAGACATCTGCTTTCTTCCCCATTTTATCTAATGGTAGGGCCCTAAATAAGGAAGTGATTATAAAATAGTGTGTAAGGGGGCTGATTGCCTTGAGAAGTGGCAGGTGGTATTGATACACTTTCATGTTCAGTGAGATTAGTTTTCAAAAATCCATGGGCAATCTGGGCATAAGATTTGATTAAAAAAAAAAAAAACTACACACAAACCCTACTTTCTGATTTATTGTAGAAAACAATAAAACTAGTTTTGAGTCTGAAGTGTAAACATATAGCCCTGTGGTATACAGCATGAGTTATTGAGGTAAAATATTACCTTCCCCCAGGTTTCAGAAGGATCCTACCTGGTCGGAGACTGGAGACCGTTATCTGTTGAAACTCTTTAGGGATCATCTTTTTCATCAGGTGACAGAAGCGGGCGCTCCTTGGATTGACCTCAGTCATATCATTTCTTGTCTTAACAAGGTAACTTGTATCTGGACTTTTAAGACCACAGTGCTGTTATCTACAGTTTATAGAGCTGCATCTTCTATGAATACGAAGAGACTTAAGAAATTAAGCTGTAGTCTGCTATAGTATACAAGACATTTTATTAATAATTATTAAGTGTACCTACTTAATAACAATTTGTAGAATGGGAGGATTTTTTTTAACGCCTACATGAATAATTTCAGAATTCTTCATTGTGGATCTTTCTGCTGTGATAAAAAAAATGTCACAGAAGGACTGCCTCCCCCACCCCCGCCCCACTCTCTTTTATTTACCAAGTGTAGTTTGTTATAACAAACAAAGCAGTATTTTGTGTTTAAATATTTTTTAAAAGTTGAATTCCTTTCTTCTCAGTCCGTGTGAGTCCTGCGCGTCCTTAGTTCATGTGCTCTCAGCTGTGGGTGTTAAGCAAGTGTTAATAATAGTGAACACAGTACTGGGCATATCACTAGACCCAGCTGTGATAAATGGGGAATTAGAAGTGATTAGATGAAGTAAGTAGGTAGAGATGTATCATAATTTTGAGAGGTGAGCTTTGTGTTTTTGAAAGGGCCAGGAGAGATGCGATTTATGGAGGAAGGGAGGAGTGCATTTTCCTTATGAATTACTTGGAATTACAGACAGAATGGGTGTCCAGAAGTGTATCCTAGCCTTTGTGTATAGGTTTATATCTCAATCAGGGGTTGGCAAACTGGCCTGTGAGCCAAATCCTTTTGCCTGTTTTTGTACAGCCTACAAGCTAAGAATAGTTTTTACATTTTTTAAAGGATTGTAAAAACAAAAACAACTAAGAAGACTATGAGACAGAGGCTTGTGTTGATATATGGCCCTGAAATTTAAAACACTTACTATCAGGCCCTTTATAGAAAACGTTTGCTGACCCCTGGTCTAAACTCTCCCTAAATTACAAGGACTAGAGGAGACAGTACCTACGGTGGCTCACGATTTAGAGCTGTTGGCGTACAGTGTGCTAACCCTTCAGGTAAAACACGGTGGTGGTTTATTTTTAAGCACTACTTTGCCGTGTTTGAATCTCCTTAAAACTCTTTAGAGAGTATTGTCAATAACCTACATTAAGACGGAACAAGACTATATGTTATCAATGAGCTAACCTGGTACAATTTGTATATTCATTTGCCCTTTTCCCTTAAGGGGAAAACATTTTTCATAAGAGCAACGAGTGGAGAATAATTCTACCAGATTTTAGAAAACAGTATCCATAGTATCAAAGCACCAGTAATTAAAAATATGTAGAACTAGAATAAACACTGACAGGTGGATCCTGTGGAAATAAGCCATGGACAGGCATCTTTTTTTTTTTTTTGCGGTACGCGGGCCTCTCACTGCTGTGGCCTCTCCCGCTGCGGAGCACAGGCTCCGGTCGCGCAGGCTCAGCGGCCACGGCTCACGGGCCCAGCCGCTCCGCGGCATGTGGGATCTTTCCGGAGCGGGGCACGAACCCGCGTCCCCTGCATCGGCAGGCGGACTCTCAACCACTGTGCCACCAGGGGGAGGCCCATGGACAGACAGCTTAAGTGAAGATTATTTAATGAATATTAGGATAGCTGAAAATTTTAAGAAAATTCTGTTTCATTTCATAAAATAGGAGTAAATAAAATTTATCCCAAATCTGAACATGTGACAAGTTTTTAAGTTTGGAAAGCGTGTAATAAATTAAAAGGGATGGATGGCCATGTTGATGACACAAAAATTAAATTTTTACATAGATGATTTTGGTGGAAATGATGACAGAAATTAGATGGTAAAATGATTTGAAAGGTTGTGCCTTCAGAATTAGTTTTAAACGTATTTTAATGAATTATTGAAAAAAGAAGGAAATATGTACATTGAAAACTAACAAAAGCAAAGTGAAAATCCTAACGAGAAGTTATTAGATGGACTCAGGATTCATACTTATGTTTTATAAAGGCCTCATTAAAATATTATTGCCAAATCCTGATAGATAAGGATTTGATAAAGATTATAGACCGGCATTCACACAGGTGGAAATAACAAAAGTAAATGTATGGAAACATTTGGTAACATTAATAAAAACTGTAAATTAAAATAGCAAGGCACTCATTTGATATGGAGTTACTGGTAAATTGGTACAACTCATAAATCCGTGGTGTTCGATGTCCTTTGGGAAGCAATTTGGCTGTATGTATTAAGCTATAAAATTACCCATACTTGTTGATTCAGTATTTATACTTGTGTTTCTCCTAGGGAAGTAATTCTATAGAAGAAAAAAATTAAGTAGCCAAATATGTTCATTGCACTGTAGTTCACGATACCAAGGAATTGGAAGATATTGGGGGAATAATTGAATTATGGAGTATCAAGTGGATGGAATATAATATACACAAATGTTAAATGTGACAGATAGATGAATTGGGAGATTAGGATTGACATATACACACTACCATGAGTAAAATAGATAGCTAATGAGAGCCTGCTGTATAGCACAGGGAGCTCAGCTCGGCGCTCTGAGACCTAGAGGGGTGGGATTGGGGGTGGGAGGGTGGGAGGGAGGTCCAAGAGGGAGGGGATATGGGGATACATGTATACATATAGCTGATTCACTTCGTTGTACAGCAGAAACTAACACAAAATTGTAAAGCAACTATACTCCAATAAAAATAATAATATAATAATAAAGTTCTAAAATAAGAGGCAGCAACATAGGGCAATGTTTCTTTAATTTTTTTTTTTTAAATGACTTTCCCATGTGTTTTATTTATTTTTTGGCCACGCCGCACTGCATGTGGGATCTTAGTACCCCACCCAGGGGTCGAACCCACGCCCCCTGCAGTGGGAGTGCAGTCTTAACCACTGGACCACCAGGGAAGTCCCTAGGGCAATGTTCTGTGTCGAGCAGGGGCTTCTCATTGCGGTGGCTTCTCTAGGTGCGGAGCACGGGGGCTCTAGGCGCGCAGGCTTCGGTAGTTGTGGCTCGCGGGCTCTAGGCATGCAGGCTCAGTAGTGGTGGTACAGGGGCTTAGTTGCTCCGCGGCGCATGGGATCTCCCGGACCAGGGCACTGGCAGGCGGATTATCATCCACTGTGCCACCAGGGAAGTCCCTAGGACGATGTTTTTAAAAAACGCATCTGAGTTGAAAAGTGTGTGCATAGTGATTAGTGTTGTAAAATACTTATGAATATCTAGAGGGGAATGTGACAACATTTTAAAAAATATTTCGTATATCACTGTTGCAAATGGTGTCCTAAAATAGGCTTGAACTTCATATGTTGTGTTTCTGTCTGTTTCAGTTAGATGCTGGTGTGCCAGAAAAAATAAGCCTCATTTCCAGAGATGAGAAGAGTGTACTTGTGGTGACTTACAGTGACTTAAAGCGATGCTTTGAAAATACTTTTCAAGAACTGATTGCAGCTGCAAATGGTCAGTTGTAGTATTTGCTTAAAAAAAAAAAAAAAAAAAAAACAGGCGAGATATGGCCGAGGAGCTTATTAACCAATAGCAAATTGCACTACAGCTGAACTGTTCTCATCATCTCATTTCACGCTTGGGAAACAAGCAGAAGATGAGCAGAGCTGCTTGCACTTGGGTCAGGTGCGCTGTTACTTGAAAGGAAGAATGTTTCACTTATCCTTGAGCTGTGGCTGCCGGTGGGCCACACCTGTGAAGAGTTTATTTTAGATTAAGGAGCACCGTTAGGGGGATGATGTTCCAGCTTTTGTTTTTTCCACTTGTATATGCACTAATTTTAATTTTTTAAAGACTTTTTTCTGATCTTTGAACTTTTGCCACATTGTATACTTATTAAGGGAAACTATTTGCAAGGAGGTTTTTGGGAAACAATGCTGGGCAGCATTTTTGTCACTGAGGGGTGCAGGATTTGCTCTTTTGGGGGATGGGTTGCCCTGAATAACATAAGGGACCAGGTAAATGATTTCATGGAAGTACAGGAGAGTGCATAAGTCTTGTAAGAGTATTGTATGCAAGCTCTGTATGCCACCCACTGTTAGTTCAGCTTGAGATTTTTTTCGTGTGTTTTTTTGTTTTGTTTTGTTGTTAAGAACACACAAAAATTTCAGTGACTTGTTGGGTATGAATTCCCCTATTAGTTGATTTAAATCCTTTCTGAATGAGGGTTAGATAAACAGTAACTGAAGGAGCACACAGAGAGCTCTTTGCTCCAAATTCAACCAGAGCCATTTTTTTTAAAAGGCGTTTGTTTCCCTGCTAATCAGATACACTTACATTTATGCCATTTTTTAACAGAAGAAAATTAAGAAATTGTGTTAAAGGCTTGAAGTTCAGGAGTATATTGCTTTAGTTTTTTTCCAGTTTGCTTTTTTGTATAAAGTTCTGTTCTTTGAACCACAGCTTTATTATGGTACTTTACACTGGATACAGATACAGAGACACTGTTCAGAAGACGAACTAAACACAGCGGTGGTCTGGCATCAGGAGCTTTCTGAAGTTTTACAGCCTGAATCTGGAGGGAAAACAATCTGCTGTGCCTTTGCAGTCACTGCTTAGCCCAAAGTAATAGTGCTTTTGATAATAACTATGTGGGATATTCCTGAATGAGTCCGTCTCAAAAGTCTGGAATTTTCCTCCTCTTAACTTTCTTAACATCTGGACGTGCAGTTGTCGCCAAACTTGGGTATTCATGGAATTTCTAGTTAATGAAATACCTGTACTTTGATACTGAAGACTGCCAAATACATAGGAATTTTCTTTCATAAAAAGCAGTAATGAAGACTCTATCTCCTTTCCCAGCACTGAATGTTTTACTAGCACTGGGTGCTCATCATGCAACTATGAAGAAAATGTGGAAACTCAGAAGGTCAGGAAAGACTTCCACGCACTTGCAACTGATGTTACAGTCTTCAATTTTAATAACTATACATATTTGTAGTTTTCAGAGAAGTTTTTAATATTTCTCTGTCCACTTTTTATAAGCTTTAAAATGATTTTCTCTGCCTTGAAATTTGCATCAAGAAAAAGCACCTCTTCACCCAAAATCTTTGAAGGCTAGGGACACGCTTTACATGTTTTAACAAGTGTGTTTGAGTCCACTTTTGGTAGCATCAGTTGTTGAGTTAAAAAGAAAATCAGTTATTGCATTTGATCAGGATGGATTTTAAAAAAACATAATGCTCAGTATTCAAAGGATAATTAACATTTGCCACCAGAATGTTCTTTTTTTATGTAAAAGAAACAGGAACTTGGAGACATTAACATGCAAAAGTCTTTTATCATTATTAGCTCATGTATTTGACAAAGAGCAGCTGTCTTTTTATATGTTTTTTGACAAATCATATTGTAATTCTTTTGTACAAAAAAGAACTACTTGTATTCTAGAAGAAATATGAAATGCTTAATTTATAAGCGGGCTGGAGATTTTTTCCAATATTGTTTTCTTTGAAAATGAAAGGGGATCATCTATTTTAGTTTTGGGGTCTGGGAACTTTTTGAAAACTTAATTTGTGGACCAATGTTTTGCAAAAGCTAAGGAAAGGCAGGGGTAAAATAGGGCTTGATTTTCTTATTCTGTGTCGACCAGCAAACTTCCCTCTGCAAGGCCGGTTCAAATCACAAACCCAAGAGTGTTTGCATCGTAAATGCTAGCTTGCTTCAGCCCCTAGTAACCTCAGGACTTGGTTTGACTAAAAAGGTAGACAGCTGATATGTTTTCATGAGTAAATATTGTCAGCCAGAAAACAGTTGGTGTCAGGTGATAACGTATTTTTTTTAAGCTTTGTTTTATATTTATTTTTCATTTAGTTTGTATTGGGAATGGTTTTCAATAGAACTCTTAGTTCTGCTTAGGTGTTTTTTGGGGGAGCCCTCTTTTCCATAGTATAATTCCATTTAACAGGTTGTCTAAAAGTTAGTCTTTTTAAGTCTTAGGAAGATTTTCATATCTGAAAGTACTCAAATTAAGGATATAAACTTCCACACCTTCCTGTTATGACAGATACAAGCACAGAAAGGACAACCCTTGAAATCATGTAACATTGGTCTTTTCAATTTTTTCTTACCTATTTTAAAATCTGTTTAATGTATTTACTTCATTGTAAATATTTTTGAGGGTACCTTTGTATTTTGCTTTTGACCTTAGTTCTATGATTTGGATGTCAACAACTTCCCTGAAAAGCACCAGTATGTTAAGTTCTAATGTCATGATCCCAATATGGGTTATTCATCTTTAATCCTGTTTTCAGTCTCTATGTGTACAGCAGTATTTTTAATAAAGAATTACAGAGAGAAGATGGTCCTTTTTTTTTTTTTTTTTTTTGCTACCAGTTCATTTAACAAGATGATGTTTGTTTTATGATTGGGACTTAAAAGGCCAAACGTTTCATATGTGTTTTGGAGGAATTTTTGGTCTTTGGATAAGATGGTGGCAGATTTATTTGTTAATTTACCAAATAACTGTTAAATGCCTAACTTGGATCTGTTCTAGGCACTAAAAATGCAGATAAGTATTTTAAGTACTTGTTCTTTACAAAATGTGTAGTTGCACCCACACGTTTCTTCTAAACAGTACATGGCATACAGTGTAGTTTAGAAGAGAAGGACCTAGTTATGTGAAAGAAATGACATCTAGCTAGTCTTTGATTCAGACTCGGTTAATTTACTATATAGGTGAAGGTTCCTCTGCCCCCAGCCCCCCCAGAAACATCATTCCGAATAGAAGGGTAGAGAAGGAGAATATGGCAAAATGGTAGTATTTGTTGAAACTAGGTACTCGTTCGTTAAATACAGGCATACCTCAGATATTGTGGGTTCAGTTCCAGACCACTGCAATAAAGTGAATACCGCAATAAAGTGAGTCACATGAAGTTTCTGGTTTCCCGGTGCATACAAAAGTTATGTTTACACTATACTGCAGTCTATTAGGTGTGCAATAGCATTATGTCTAAAAAAAATGTATACACCTTAATTGAAAAATATTGCCATCACGTGAGCCTTCAGCAAGTTGCGATCTTCTTGCAATAGTAACGTCAGAGGTTCCTGATCACTATAACAAATACAGTAATAATGAAAAAGTTTGAAATGCTAAAAAGTTTGAATTACCAAAACGTGACACAGAGCCCTAAAGTGAGTGAGCAGTTGCTGTTGGAAAAACGGTGCCTTTAGACCTTCCTTGATGCAGGGATGCCACAGACCTTCAGTCTGTAGAAAAAGCAGCATCTGTGAGGTCTGCCTGTAGTTATTGAATGCCTGTTATATGTCAGGCATTGTTCTAGGAGCCAACAGAACTCTGACCACAACAGACAAATATTTCTGCTCTTGGGGAGCTTTCATCCTAGCAGGAAAAAGGAGTAGATAGTAGCTAAGAGGTATTAATGGTTATGGGAAGAAAATAAAGTAGGGTAAAGGGCGCGGATAGGGTTGCCAGATTTAGCAAAATCAAAATAGACAACACAAAACTGAGTTTGAATTTCAGATAAACAGTGGATAATTTTTTTTTAGCACAAGTGTGTCTCAAGTATTGCACGGGACATAGGATCATTTGTTTATCTGAAATTCATTTAATCAGCCATCCTGTGTTCCATCTTGCAACTCTAGGTGTGGGGAGTTTGGTGGTGATGGTAGCATTTCAAATGGGACGATCTGGGTAGTAGGTCTCCCTGAGAAGGTTGTATCTGAGCAAAGACTGGAAGTGAAGGAGCCAGGCATGCAGCTGTCTGAGGGAAAAGAATTCCAGGCCAGGGAATGTGCCGGGAAATGTGCCGGGAGTGTCTGAGGCACAGCCAGCAGGCTCCCATGGCCAGAGTAGAATCGGCAGGAAGTGAGGTCAGAAAGGGTCATGGGGAAGGGAGGTGCAGTGTCTTGTAGGCCGTTCCAAGGTGGGGAGTTTCGAGGAGGACTGTGAGCAGGAATAACGTGGCACAGCATTTAAAAGGATCACTGGGCCTGCGAGTTAGGGGATTGGGGGTGGGGTGATGGGGCGACAGCCGTAGAGGCAGTGGGAAGCAACTGGATTCTGAATACATTTTAAAGGTAGAACCAAGAGCATTTCCTGATTTCTGATCTAGAGGACATGGAGTATGAAAGAAGAGAGGAATCAAAATGACTGTGAAGATTTTGGCCCACTACTGACAGGATGGAGGATTCTACTGAACTGAAAGAGATGGTTGTAGGAACAAAGGGGGTTTGGGAGGGAGGGAGGGAGGGAGGGAGGGGGAGGGGCTTGGCACGGGCAAGACGGGGAAGTGAGGAAAGTCAGTTGGGAATTTGGTCTGGGGCCTGTTTAAGATGTTTAGTACACGTTTGTTCTGGTTTTTTATTGTGACGACGGACTGTAAACTTCAGTGGCGTAAAACAACCCCCATTTTACTCTCATGGATTCTGTGGGTCAGGAATTAGGACAGGGCACAGCAGGGATGGCTTAGCTCTCTACCCATTGTGTCGGACCTCAGCAGGGAAAACTCCAGGGCCGGGCCGGGGTGGGGGGTGGTGGTGGTGGAGGATGGGGGGTGAAATCATCCGACCTGGCACCTGAACTGAAGCTCATGAGCTGGGCTCAGTTGGGGCCGGTCAATAGAGGCACCAACTCGTGGCCTCTCCATGAGGCTTAGGCTTCTCCAGCTCTGGCGACTGGGTCTCTGGTGGGACTGGTTGGAGAATGAGTGACCTCGGGTGGAGGCTGCATGATCTCTTCTGACCTGGCCTCGGAGTCATGCAGGGTCACTTCTGGCACATTCTGTTGCTGACAAGTCACAAAGCCCGCTCTGATTCCAGGGGAGAGGAATTGGATGGGGGAAGTGACAAGGACACTGCCAAAGCTCATGTGGGATGGGAGATATTGGTGCAGCTATTTTTTGGAAAATACAATCTGCTCCAGCATCAAGAGACGTTGGTTTAGCACTCACATAAGAGTTTGGAGGTTAGGGGGAGAGATCTGGCCTATACATGTAATTTGCAAGTCATTATCATATAGATGTCATTTCAAGCCTTGAGGTTGGTTGACAGCATGAAGAGAGTTAGTATAGACTGAGAAGTGAAAAGGGTGGAAAGGTCCAGGGGCAGAGCCCTGGGGTTCCTGGAACACTGTTCAAGGATCAGAGAAAAGAAAACCAGTATGAGGCAGAAATGACCAGTGAGGTGGGAAGGGAAATCTGTGATGTCCTAGAATCAAGGTGTTTCCAGGAATGAGGGTCCAGGCGTTAAGACTGAGTCTGAAGATGGCCACTGAGTTTAGCGACATGGCGTCATGGCTAAGCTCCCCATGGAGCAGCTCCTTTTCAGCGAGCTGGGGAGAAAGCTCGCCTTGAGTGGGAGGAGCCGGAAACGAAGAGTAGTACAACCAGCTCTTTCAAGGAGTTTTGCCGTGAAGAGGAAAAGAGAAATGGGGTGGTAGCTGGAGGGGAAAGCAGGGATGGAGGGTTTTTGGTTTTGCCAGATGGGAGAGGTAATAGCATGTTCGTACGATCCAGTGGAAAAGGGAAGATGGGCAGGGGTGGTGGGGTGGGGGGGTGGGGGGGCGGGTGGGTTGTTGGAGCAAAAATGGCCTTGAGGAGAGCGAGGGGCTGCATGTACCCCGGGTGTTCTGAGTTGGGAGGGCAGAGTGTCTGGGTGCAGATGCTGGTAGGTGGGCAGATGTGATGGTGGGACTTTGAAGTTCTCTTGACTCCTTGAGTTGTCCCATCGATGTGAAGGGTATACTGATAGTGCCTATCACGTTGGGTTGCTTTGAAAAATAAATGAGTTTATTTCTCTAAACCACTTGGAATTGTTCCTGGCACATAAAATTCAGACACTCAGTCCGTACATTTTACTTGTGATCATATTCATTTTAGATTTTGATGTTGATTTACTGTTCGCGGTGTCTCGATTGTTTAGAGCAGCCACTCTACTGTAGACTGGTAGACGCTCTGTGCCCCGTCTTTAGTGGCGCTCGCTTTCTGTTTCTTGTGCCGGATCAGTAATTGGTATTTCATTAGCTCTCCCAGAACACCAGTCCACTCCCCCGCCCAGGGAAACCAAGACCCCCCTTTTTTCATTTATACGCAAAATAGAAAATATATGGATGTTTTTGTAAGTTAATTTTATTATATGAAGATAGCATACAAAGTACATTCATAGTGACTAGAGATGTAGGACGAGATTCTGTCTTACTTTTATCTGCAGCATATATTCTTGGTTTGTATAAAAGTTAACTTTAAAATTCCAGTTTCCTTAAATAGTTCTGCACAAAACACACACACACAAACACACACAATATACATATAGTTACTACCACTGTCAGTCAAAGACGCGCTGCCTCTTTGATCAGTTAAAAGGGGCCGACGTGGTGGTTCCCTGTGTGGCATTCTTAGGGGCTGGGAAGCGAGGCGCAGCCAGAAGGCCAAGGTCACCTTCTCAGGGTTTGGACCCACTTGCTCCACGGGCCTGAGTGTCGTTCTTAGACCAGCTAGATACAGGTTCGCGCGTGGTTCCCGTCCCCTCCTGCCCACGCTGCTCACAGGTCCTGAAAGGGAGTGCTTGTCCCCTCACTGTTCATGACAACCATTTCTGTCAGAAATGACAAATGGGTCTAATACCATCAGCCCACTAGTGATTGAATTTTCAGTGCTGTTTCCACGGACCCGTCTGGGACAAGCCCTTTGCCACTGGATACACTCATTCCTCCCAGCTTCGAGTTTTCGTTCTATGTTAAGACTCCAGATAAAACCGGACTGATGGACAGACCCGAGTCTCTGAGGAAGCCGGATTAACATCGTCTAAAGTGTTGTCTTTTGGAAAGATTGTATTACTGAGGCCTCTTAAATGACTAAGAGTTAGATTACTGAAATCGACATTATATGTATAGCTAAGGTTTTTTTTTTGTTTTCACTAACTGCTGGATCCTTCACTGACTTGAGAAAACAGGAGAATCGATTGTGGTCTTCTTGTAATTTCCCTGTTTGACCTCTTCCCGGTTACCTGATTTCTACTGTTGCCAGGGGTCACAGGTAGGTGCTCTTGGGCTTGTGAAAAAGAGGAAGAAGGCGGCCCCCCTCTCCTGGCCCTGGCCTGATTCTGCCTGCACTTGGCTCTTGCTGGTGACTGGCCAGAGGCTCCTCCAGCAGAGTCCCCGCCCCCGGAAGCAGCCGACGTCTTGGCTGGGGACGTTCCAGCTCTCCCATCTCTTCATACAAGGAGCCTTGAAGCAAGACTGTTGGCACACGGGGCAGGAAGCACAGGCCCGTCTATCACTTCCGTCTCAGGTTCTAGAGTTAAGAAGGGAAGCATCCTCTTCTCTACCAGGAGCAGTGATTCCTTGTGGCCTGTCTGGCTCCAACAGGCCCCAGAAGGTGTGCACATCCTAAACACGCAGCATCACGCACAGCCAGTGAGGAGTCCAGGGCCTCTGGACCCTGAGAAGTAGGCACCCTTTTGTACCCTGTCTCCCTGTTTCCATCATCCTCAGACCCAAGGCAAGGCCCAAAGTAGATGAAAAGAGGCTTTTCTCCTATTGTTGGCTCATTAACTAACATCCTGAGTCCCAATTCTAGAAGTATCTTGCATAAATTACATACCACCTTTTTCCTCAAGGAGCATAAAGTGCTTAGTAGACATTGGTCAATGCTCTTCTGTCTTAAGAGGCGAGCGTGGGTAGGGTCTCCACCGAATAAGGACTCCTGGTTGACTTCTGTCCTCGGGTCGCCACCGTTTTCGGGAGTTGGTCTGGTTGGCGTGGAGATGGGGTTTTCACTCCACCTTCGCTTTTTTTCTCCATCTACCCTAGTTTGGGCCTAGAGTAAACCTCCACAAGACTTTTTCCTTCTCCTCAGCTTCCTTTTATAACTAACTGTACGCAACAGGTTAATACCAAAAACTGAGTTAAGTGTCTTGACTAGATGTTAATACTCCCAATGGAATCATCTGACAGTATCTTTGAAAACGTGGCTTTAAGCCGAACCGGTGACCTAGCAGACCAGGCTCACTGGGCTGAGCTTCCTGGGAGACGCGTGTGGAGAAAGGCGACCCCCACCCCGGCACCACCACCACCCCCAGCCGCCCCGCCCAGCTCAGGGGGCGGGGTCAGCGTGTCCCGCTTCGGGGATGGGCTTGGCTTCGAGCTCCACTCAGCGCTGGAGACGAAAGCCGTGCCCCGTGTGGGAAGAGGCACAGAACCCGTCCCATAGCTAAGGTGGTGCAATGTGCTTGGTCGTTCCAAAAATTACGTTTGGCCTTTTCTGGCCTCCGCTCACCGCCCACCCCCCCGTCCTGTCTGCTCCATGGCTGGTTCTCGAACGTGGACCCAGTGGCACTGTCCCCATCCCACTCCGTCCCCGCGCCCCGTCCTGTTCTCTTCCTCTCTCCCCTCCTCCTCCTCCTCCTCCCAGGCCGTGTCAGCTGCTGCAGGGCCCCAGAGCCACGCCTTTGCAGCACAGGCCGGTGACAGTGTGTGTCCTCAACCACTCGGAGCCCGGCGGCCCTGGGGTCCCGGGGAGGAGAGGCAAGTCCTGGGGCTGAGGAAGGATTTCTCCTACCCTCTGAGTCCCGCGAGGGTTGGCAGTGGTGCTTTTGGCTTGTCACTATTCCTCTATCTGGGGTTACATTCTTGTTAGTCAAAAGAGACAAAAGCGCTATTAACAGTCACACAAAAGCAGCTGGCTTCTGTGGAAAGAAAAAGGTGTCGATTTATATATGCATAATACTGGCAAAAGCTACTTTCCTGGGGGTAGAAATACACACGTGGTTCTAGAAAGAAGGCTGTGCCGAGTCGGGCTCTAGACGGGTGCGGTGGAGTACGGGACCACGGAGTTGTAGTCAGGTGGGGGAGAGCAGCACGAAATCTTCCTCTCCAGCTCCGAGGGGTCATAGGTGAATCTGCGCCAGCCTCTGCTGAGGTGCCCACAGCTGGCATGGCAGAACGAGGGTCTGCTGAGGTCAGAAAGGCCCGACTCCTTACTTGTACTGGTTACTCTCAAGCTAAAGAAAGAAAAGAAAAGAAAAAAAAATCAACCGTACGAAGTTGATTTCTTGAACACACTCAAGTCCACCCCTTCGTGGGCCGTTTGCTCATAGCCGTCCTGAGGTTCATGGCTGTGGAGTCCCACCTCGCCCTCTGCCCGGGTCTCTGGAGCTGCGCACGGCCTCTCTGCCACCAGCTGGGGCTCATTCCGCCGGCCGGCCGGGGCCGAGGGCGGCATTAGTTAAGGCAAACCCAGAACTGCTGGTGGAAAATAGCCCCCAGGCTTGGGTCCAGCCCTCCTCTAATTCCTGTGATTGGCTCAGAGATGCTTCCCAGCCCCGCAAACATTCAGTCGAATCCCTGGAACCTGTGAATAGCACTTTATACGGCAAGAGCTGCGATTGAGCTGAAGGATCTCCGGAGGCGGTGCCTGGCCTGCGTCCCCCAGGTGGGCCTCAAGCACAATCACACGCGTCCTTATAAGAGAGGCGGAGGAGACGTCACGGCGCACGCAGTAGGGGCGGGAAGGGGGAGGCGAGGAGACCCCGGGGGCGGCACCGCGGGGGGAGGCGAGGCGAGGCACGGTCCTCCCCGGGGCCTCCCGAGGGAGCGCCGCCCTGCGACGCCTTGTTCTTGGACGTCCGGCCTCCCGAGCTCCTGTGTCGAGCCACCGAGTTTGTGGAAGCGTGTTACAGCCGCCTGGAGAAACTACTAGAACGTCCTACGGAAAGGTGAGCACAGCCGTCCGTCTCCCGCTCGCGTTTGCGCTCCGGAGGAGAGGCGTGTCCCGTTAGGGCGGTGTATCGCCGCAAGGGTGAAAGACGAGAGGACTGGCTGCTGGCTTCCGTGCGTCGCCTGGAGCCCAGGTCGCCGCGCCGGGCAGAGGAGCCTCTCTTGTCCTCCCGTGTTTGATGTGGGCTGAACAGCTGGGACGAGAATGAGAACTCCGGGCGCCACGACGTTGTTCGATTGGCTCTGCATTAGCGCGCCCAGCCTTTGATCCGTGTTCTCTGTTTTAGTCTCCGAGTAGAGGATGCAATGGGTGGTTTTCCTTTTTTGTTCACACAGGAAAGTGTTTCGAAGTGTTTCTGGAAGTGTTTTAAAGCAGGAAACAAAAGCGCGTGGGTCCCGCTTCTCCCCTCACCCCCCGCGGGGTCCCCTGACCTGCCCGGCCGCGCGGCTCTGGGCCCCCCCCCCCCCGCCCACACCGGGGGTGCGCCCGCAGAGGACACGCGTGCGCAGGTGTTCGGCCCCGAACGTTCCCGGCCCTCCAGCTCCCTGGGGTTGATGCGCTGTGGGGCCCCATCGCTCAGAGGCGCCTGTGGCCACCCTTTGACTTGGATCAGGGCCAGCAAACTAGCCGTGCGCTGGCCACCTGTTTGTGTGTGTGTGTTTTTTTTAAGCAACACATTTACTGACTTATAACTTACATACTATGCGATTCACCTATTTAAAGCGTACAGGCCAATGGTTGTTAGTATATTCACAGATGGCTCTTCTGGGCATTTCATATACATGGAATCATACGATGCATGGCGTTTCATGACCGGCTCTTTTCACTTAATTCAAGGTTCATCCATGTTGTAGCGTGTATCGGTACCTCATACTTTTTATTGACAAATCTCCTTCTTTTGTACAGATATATGCATTTTATTTATCCATTCGCCAAATGATAGACATTCGAGTTGTTTCTACTTTTGGTTGTTATGAATAATGCTGCTATGAACATTTGTGTGCAGGTTTCTGTGCAGACGTTAAGTTTTCATTTCCGTGGGGTATATACCTACGGAGTCGAATTGCTGGTTCCTAGACTAACTCTATTTAGCCTTCTGAGGAACTGCTAGACTGTTTTCCAAAGTGGCTGCACTGTTTTATGTTCCTACCAGCGAGCATGCAGGGTTCTAACTTCTCCATCTCCTCGCCAGCACTGACTCTGCTTCCAGCCATGCCGGCAGGTGTGAAGGGGTGTTTCATGTGCCTTGCATCTCCCTGATGGCTAATGAGGTTAAGCATATTTTCCTGTGCTCCCTGGCCGCGGTTGCCTGCTTCTGTAGGGAGAGGTGACCGGACACAACTGCAGCTCCTTGCTCGTGTACCGTGGACGGCTGCTTCTGTAAGTGGCAGTGGTGAGCCGTTGTTTACCCTCTGGGTCTTTAAATCAGCAGACCCCTGATGTAGGTAACAGAGGGGCAGAACAGTTCTGCCTGAGGGTGAGTTAGGGGCAGGCGTTTGAACCGGGAAAGGAAGGCAAGCCTGGTAGGCCCGGCCTTGCCCTGTCCAGCACTGTGCCTGGGCAGAGACGAGCACTGAGAGAAGCAGGGCCCTGGAGGGTCCAGCGAGAGCCCACGTTTTCTGACAGTGTTGCCACTGGCCGCTGTGTGGAGGAAGGAGAGCCAGCGTCCACAGGACATGAGCACTCACTTGGAAGCGTTGGGGTGTCAGGAGGGCGAGTCTTAGGACCGGACGGCAGTAGTCGGGCCCTTCCTGTGCCGCTGCTACCCGCCCGGGATGGTGATGGGTGCGCGTCCCCTCCCCGCCCCTGTGAGCAGGTCTCCATCTGAAACTGTGCACAACTTGGACAGTTGGAGACATCGGGCTCCTTTCCACCGAGGGGCTGTGCTTCATGGGCTTGGACTGCCTGTCTTTGCCCATGAAGCAAGTTCTGTTTTCTCTTAAATCCCAGTCTTCCTTCCCAGAACATGGGGCTCAGATGTCTGATTTTATGCCCTCTTTCCTGTCCTTCTGGGGAGAAAAAAAGTGCTTTCTGCACGGCCTGGACACTATGGTCTAGGAGGGCAGGTAGCCCTCAAGTATCGCCATGAAACCCTCTCCCCCGGCATCTTCCTTCTCGCCCCTCCGGGAACTGGTCAAAGCCCCCCAGCGTCCTTACCCAATCTTCAGTGAGGCCTTGGGTTTACTCTCGGCCCAGGTGAAGCGCTTTAGCAAGGGAGAGGCCAGCAGGGTGCCACTGTCCGCCTGGTAGTCCTGAAAGGAAGAAAGAGAGGGTTACGGCTCTTGCTTGACCTGGAGGGCCCATGCCAGTCGGGGTGTGATGTTGGGATGCGCATCTAAGGTCCACTCCAGGCTCTGGCCTCACCTTCCACACTCCCTGCCTGTGAAGACACAGCATTGTCTCCATATCAGCAAGTCTCAACTTTGTCAGTCACAGGAAATCCCTGTGCCCAGGGACTGAGGGCCTTCCTCCTGACGGTGAAGAAAGCAAATGTACACAGAAGGGAAAACCGCGGGTACCAGGTGAGCGTTTTTCCTAGTCAACTTAAATATATTAAAGGTAGTTGGGCGGATGACTTGGCAATGATATGTAAAGACTCTGAGAAGTTATAAAGACACAGTTTAATTTTTCTTGAAGATTCTATAGAATTTTTAGGCCCTCCTGTGTGATGGTTTCCAACCATTCTGTTTCCTTGTTGGTTCGTATTTAGCACTGAGTTTTATGCAGGGTCCTCCTGACTCTTAACAGGGCGTTTCCAGTGAGTGGACCCCACACTTGGTTCCTGCCACCCTGAGTGCCCCCGTGGCTCTGTCTGTGTCCTTAACTATCCGTCAGTAAAGGAGCCTCAGCAAGGGGCCTGCCCCAGTTCCCGAGGTACTCAGCTGGGCAGGGCTGAGGGTCAAAGAAGCCTTCCGTGTTTTGTTTCGTATCATTTCCTTGGACTTAAAACCAGTGTTTCTAAGCAGCAAATCAAAATTTCCAGCCACTTTGCCTTTGTATTCACCAGCTTATTTGTAATTTTTTTTTTTTTTTTTTTTTTTTTTTTTTTTTTTTTTTTTTTTTTTTTTTTTTTTTTTTTTTTTAGTGTTTAAATAATCTTTTCCTCTTTATCTGGTGTGTTTGGAAGGTTTTGGTGTTTTTCAGCGGTGACTGTGCTGTGTCTCAAGGCCACGCTGTTGGTGGTCATCGCCTTCACACCACAGTAGGTTTTACAGGCCCCTTTTGGGTCACAACTCCGTGAGTGGCCCTGAGATGCAGCGGCCGTGTCTCTTGTCGAGCTCTCCCTCTCCTCCCCTTATTCTCTCAGCCCCACATCCCAGATCTTTTAAAGGGACAGGCTGGTTGAGGCCTCTTGTTTGCTGGGCTGTATGGATCGCTTTGCCCTGTGTGGTTGGGTGGGAACAGGGCTGTTCAGCTCTGGAACCTTCGTGGGAGGGAGCAGAGGCCTAGGAGATTCTTCCAGGATCTCAGAACTGCTCGTGGGAGAGGGCTTTCTGTCGCACCACGAAGGTGCGGCCACTCGTACAGCTTTGAGTTCCTCTAATGCTCTGAAAGCAAGGTTCCATCACTGATGGCCAAGAAGCTTAGAAACACACAGTGAGGTTTCCTAGGGGACTGAGTTATGCCCAGGCAAGGACATGGGCCCTGGAGTGAATCCTGGGTCATCTTCAAACTACAGAATTACTTTCAAATTAGCTCTGTGTATTCTATGTCTTGTTGTCAGCCCCCCTGAAATGGTCATTTCAGCCACCACTGATTACTGGCCCCCGTTGACCTAGAGCCATCGGCCGACTGGAGTTTGTGTTTGGATGGGGTGCACTGAGTAGGTTACTTCCGTTACTTACATCAAGCATGGAGGCGGCATTTGGTGAAAGTTCTTCAAAGGTTTTGATTTTTTCCAGGCTGATGAAATTGAAAGCATTTACATATCTAAAGAAAAAGCAGAAAAAATAATCAAGACAGGAAAATGCATCCAGTTTTGATTAGTCAGGAGACCATGGGCACCACATCACATCCCAGCTAAGGTGAACCCAAATACTAGGAGTCACCTCATCCCTCTTGAGGCTGCAATTCTCTGGCTGTGTTTCCCTGGGAATACCGGACAGTGGTGCTACTTCCTCCCATGGGTGCTAATCCACATTGCATAGTTTTGAGCAAAACCCCGGAGGGACCCTTGAGAGATTCGGTAGTGGTCAGGCCTCTGGTCCCCCGTGGAACCAGATGGTGTCGGGCTGAGAAGAGACCTGAGTTGTCATCTGGTCTAAACACCCATGTTACAAAGAAATGGGAAATGATGCCCAGAGAGGTGATGTGGCTTCATCATGTACAGCTGCTGCTTCTGAAAGGACATGACCCGTCAGGGTCACACAGCTGATTCAATGGCCTAATCAAGGACCAGGGCTAGTCTTGTGTATCCAGTTTTGCGATCACAGATCGGGAGAAAGGGGTAGTATTTGGATGAGCTCCCTGTGACTGCCTGCTGAGCTTTGGTTGATCTGTTAGGAGGGGCCGGCAGAGGGACCCACTGTACCCCCCCCTCACCTGAGGCCCTGTCACCACCGACAAGGCCCCATCTCTTAGGCAAGCTCCCTACTGGGCCCAAGGCTAAGCAACAGGCTGGAAAGGCCTGTGTAACTTTGACACCTTCCTCCCCAGGTCTGACCCAATCCACCCCTGCTAATTTATTTCATCCACGCTTACTTTTCTCATCTTTAAAACAATGGATGACTCATCTGGGCTGGTTGTGAAGTATGAATCGTGCCGCTGACCTGTGACCCAGCACCGCAAATCTGGGTCAGCCACTGGACTTCTTCCAGGCCTGTCCCAGACCATCAGTCTTTCCACCTCTTCCCTAGTCACCTGCCAAGCTTGGCTGAACTGAGGTTGGAGCCCTAGGAGGGTACCGACTGCAGACAAAAATGCTAGAAGGCCCACAGGATAGTAGTCTAAAAGTCCTGAAACGAGTCCTGACTACACGGGGACAGGGAGGGAGTGTCAGAACACCTGGGTTAGAAGTTCTATTGTGCGGCTTTCGAGCCGCACAGTTTTGGCGAGCTGTCCTCTGTGGAGCTTTAATGTCCCCACTTGTATAACAGGAATACTTCGTAGGATTGGTTTGAGCATTAAAGGAGGTGATGTATGCAAAGAGCCCAGCATGGTGCCAGACCACACAGCACGTGTCTAACCATTAGCACTGAATGTGTGTGACACACGTGTCGCTGCTAGGACTGAGGTGCTGACCCCGCCCAGCACGGCTACTCAGTACATCTTTCTTCCCTTACACCTTCTCCAATTTCCTCTAGGCTAACGAGAGGTACCTTAGTTTGTCAGGTTAGAAAACAAATCCAGTTTGTTGCATTTTATCAAAGGTATCATGCAAAAAGTCAAGGTCACTGGAGGGGACAAAAGAGGCATTCTTCTAGAATAAGACAGGCTAAAGAAATGAAAGAAAATGCAAAATGTTCTTGATTGGATGATGCTTTTAAAAAAAGGTACATAAGACATTTGGGGAAAAGAATGGACATTTGAAAATTTAATAGTATGAAGGGATTATCAATTTTCTTTGGTGTGATAATTTTTGGTGTGGTGGCACAGAAGAATATCCCTTACAAGATGTATACCAAAGTATTTAGAGGGAAGGTGTTACAGTGCCTTATGCCCTTTTTCAAAAGGTTGGGCAAAAAGAAAAATACACACGTACACACGTATAGAGTACGTAGACAAAATAAGGTAAAATGTATGTTTGGGTTTAGGAGGCGGGCTTTTTTTTATGTTTGAAAATTTTATAAAATGAAGTTGGGGAAAGATCTTACCTGACATTATCAGAACTTCCTGAATTAAACTTTGGAGCAGAAATATCTTCCTTGAAGTCCTCTGAGAAGGCAGGAGTTGAGTATGTAAACCCACTATTTCCTGTCAGTATGGCATTGAGTGGGATATAGTCTTTGCCATCCTAAAACACCAAAGACAGGTCTAGTCACATGCATTTCTACTTCAGCCTGTTTCTGTGGGACACTGTTTCAGTTCACCTGTGTCATTTCCACAGTCTTGATTGTGTTTCGGGAAGATAAAAGTCTGCACACACCCGCACATGCCCACACACACACACACACACACACACACACACACACACACGTGTTTTCTTTTACTCGTGAGCTCAGCTATTAATAGCCATTAAAATAACAGACAAATAAGACACTCCCTTGACTTATACTGAAGGCATTTGGCCTTCTGATATTCTAGATAAATTTACCTGTTGTACATTGGCTTGAAGCAAGTCGCCCAGTTTTTCCACAAGTTCTGCAAATCTTGGCCTTTCTTTTGGGTCTTTGTGCCAACAGTCCAACATGATCTGGTAGCTGTTGGGTGAGAGCACAGCAGAGATTGCTGGACAGCAGTGGGGCATACATAGACCGCCCTACACACTGGCCAAGGGATGGGTGTTGTCATGGGTATAAAGATGATGCTTCTCGTAGTATGTAGTGTTTGCCCCACTTCTAGATGTGGGTACGCAGCCGCGACACATAAAAAGGCTGTTCGGGCCAGGTCCTGCTGGTAGTGGAAAACACGTCTACACAAGCAGACTCTCAAACCAACCCCCCGGAGCCCATGAGGACCCAGGGGGGTGGTGCTGAGCTCTGAGTGGAGCCGAGCTGTCTGGGGGGAAACAGTGGTCACTCAGCCAGTGGTCACTCAGCCATGAAGTGTCATGTCCTCCCCTCATTGTGCAAAGCAGGACAGTGTCCTTAAAGGTGAAAAGTGGATATAGACACAAATATCCACGGGTGAATAGTCTGCAGTCTTAGGACCTTCTTAGGCTGGAATGAAGGCTGCCTTGGGCTCCTGCATGAGCACGTGGGATGTCTTACCCCTCACAGTTGCCTTGTCGAGCTCAGCAGTGGAGGTGGGCAGGGGGAGGCACAGTGTACACGACCCACATCACTTCCAAAAGGTGGACGTCCACACAGAGTGTGGGTAGCTCCTCGGGCCGTATGCTAGTTCCTTCCATGTGGCTGATTGCCCCACCCCCAGCATTTCAAAGCCACCATTACAAACTGGCCTCTCCCCACACAAGGCAAAAGTACAGGCTGGCTTCTGGATATGAAACCATTTGTCTTAGTGTCCCAGAAGCCGACTCTTATCCCGGGATTTAAATGTCAACAGGGTTCCTCTGCGATGCTCCTGACATTTCAGGCCGAAGGGCTCCTCTCTCAGTCACGTCTGCAGGGAGCAGAGGTCTCTACCTGCCCCTTCTGGGCAAACCACCTGCCAGGCATCTGTACACACACTGGCTTAAGGATCTATTCTCTTTGGGCTCTTTGTTCTCCTCGAGATGTTGATTGTAAGTCATCTCTTCTCTCGGGAGATCCCCTAGACTAGAGAGGACTCTGACCAGGTCGGATCAAAATCTGAATGGGCCTGGACTCTGGATCTGGGTCAGAACCCAGCTGGGAGCCCTGCGTGGGCAGGGACCTCCTCTCCAGACCCCTCACCTAACCCAGGGCCTGCCTATGTGCACTCAACAAATGTCTGCTGAAGGAAGTCAGACTGATCTCCTAGAAGAGAACATGCCGCTCCTTCCATGAATCCCTAATTCCTAAGGCAGACTGCAGACATTGCTGGGACCTGGGCGCTGCCAGGATGCACCTGAGGTGACGCGTGCCATGAATCCCTAATTCCTAAGGCAGACTGCAGACATTGCTGGGACCTGGGCGCTGCCAGGATGCACCTGAGGTGATGCGTGCCAGCTGCCACCTCTCAGGTGTGAGCCTGCAGGCGGCACCCACAGCTCCAAGCGTCTCTTAAGGCTATCCCTATTTTGTGTCAGTCTATGAGGTGGCTGACAGGAAGAATATAGGAAGGTTAAAAAAAAAACCAAAAACGGAGTGTCAGGAGGGATATAAAAATAACGGTGAAAAAAGGTGAAACTCCAGGCAGAGTTAACATGCACAGTTTATATCATGATTCTGAGTAGTTTGACAGAGGCAGTGCTCTAAGCTTCCAGGCAGCTGGTGAAAGGAAGGAGTAACCAGTTAAATGATGTACATGAGCCAGAAGCTAAAAATAAACCAGCTACCTGGAAGAAGTATGGCTATTCCCAGAACTGAAATCTGAAAGGAGGTTCTTGTAGACACCTCTCAACTGCATTGTCATCCGGGTAGTAATGACTTCGTGGGGTGGCCTTGTGCATTGTCTTTCAATGCTAGCCAAAGTCTCAACGGCAAAAAATACCATTCAGTAAAAACAATTCTAAGAGGCAGAACAATGTGGTCCAGGTGTGTGTGTCCAAAGGCTCTGATTTAACCCCAGGATAAAATTCTAGGTACCCAAGGGGGGTGGGAGCACCACGTGGTCTTCAGAACTTTCCACGGGCACTGGTCTTCACAAGCAAACTCTCCTAATAGTTGGCTGGTGGAGCTGAGGTCCTCCTTTCTGATAGGATATCTGCTTGCTGGGTACTTAAGTCTTTGTTTAGGGACGGACAGGAGTTCATAAAGATCACATGTCTGAATCGCTAATTTTCCTCCATTTGTCCAAACTTCTGGGTCAAGACTCTTTTCAGAAGATGATTCTGGTTCCCTCCCACCTGTGTCTCATCTACTGGACCTGTCTGACCTAAATCCTAGGGGCAGGCTGTGGCTTGACTTGTTCTAAGAGCGGTGAGGGCCCTTGGGTGAGTGTGCTATGTGGGCTGGTGTCAGGTACCACTGCAATGGGGCTCAACTTATAGACGCCAAGGAGGCTGGGACTCTGGGCTGTCGTCGCTGCTCTCTGGGGGACACAGGACAGGTCCCTTAACTCTCCCTGACGAGCAGTGCCTTAGAGGGCTCAAGGCACGTGCTCCATCCAGGCAACCTGGGCCAGCCTGCTAGCGACCAAAGGGCTAGAGTAGCATAAGACAGTCCCATGCGGATCTCATATTAAGGTCCGTTTACACATCTTACTAATGTATTGAGATAGGTACAAAAATGCACGCTACAGAGGCAGGTGGTCACGAGACTCGAGTCTGGTATCCTCACCCCAGGGGCATGGGCTGTGGCAGAGGCTGGCCTGTGTCTGCCTTACCTTGGCTAAGGCTCCCTTGTCTCTAGCAAGAAACAGATTCTCAGAGGCCATTGGAAGAACAGTAAATATATACACAGATATTCTATACAAGGCAGCCAAAGCAAGAAAGGCTTGAACCAGGCAAAAAAAAAAAAAAAAAAAAAAAAAAAAGGGGGGGGGTGCCCTGAGAGTAGGGAGCATTTGGTCAAGCAGAGGCCCCAGGCTTATCCCGACCAGCATCACTTCGCTGCTGAGAGGCAGCTGGTGGGGGAAATGCAAGGCCTGTGAGCTGGATTCTCCCAGGTTCCTCTGCTGAAACCAGCCGAAGGGACCAACCACCTGCAACTATTGCTGTTTTTTATTTTGATTCTCGGTTTCTGACTTGTAGTTTCCACTCCTCTTGCCTAAAATTCAGTGCAAATCATCTCAAACACCAAAGGAAAAGAAAAAAAAAATCAAAACATTCATTATTTCTTCTTATTGAAAGACATCTGATTAAGCAGGCTCTGGGCGAGGAATTAATGACTCACGTTAAACCGTTTTACATCACTAAGTAAACAGGTTTAATAAAGAAAAGAGACACCAGTTACACCCAACCCCACAGCCCTTCTAGAAAACAAGCCAGGGGTGAGGGGACTGTGAGAAAAGGTTCCTTTCCAAGCTATCACCCAAGCTCCCAAGGGCACGCCGATTTAGACCCAGTTCAGGTCACAGAACCCTAGTCCTTCATCCTCACTGTTGCAACTTCATTCCCGCTGTTGCAACCAAACAAGAAGGAAATGACTCCATCAGCTTTCAAACGCTGAAGGTTTGAATTCTGGACTTCTCAACAAACAATTCACAAAGCTGCTTCTTTCTTTTTATAGTTTCTAAAATAAACTCCCTAGAATTGAGGAACCATCCTTCTTTCTATGGACTGGGGTACAAGTGCTACCTTATCTAAATACTTGAAGGTTTGATAAAGTCCAAGTGAGTTTTGGGCCCAAAGTTGACGTGAGTTGTTTTGGACCAGAACCTGGATAAGAATTGGAAACACACCCTGCAGGTGTGTAGCGTGGTGTTGGGGGCTCTGGACTCAGACTCGGTTTGCTTAACTAATTGGCAAAGTGGCAAATCACTTAGGTGTTCTGTGCCTTGGAGATAATAACAGCACCCGCTTTATAGGGTTGTTATGAGAATGAGGTAAAATAATATGTTAAAGTGCTTAAGACAGTGCCTGATGCTTAATAAGCACTAAATAACTAATAAATATTAAATGCTGTTGTTAATGACCGCAGTCGTTATTACTGTTAGTCACTGGGAACTTGCTCTTGTGATTTTCAGATTATATGAAAAGTCAAAGGAAATATTTAATTCAGAGCATGAGTGGACATATTAGAGAGACGTTTCTTCTAAGGAACATGGGGTATATTCCTAATTTAACAGTCCTGTGATCTAGGGAGCTCAGTCCAGAGGACCGCCTTTAAATCTGTCTCCTCTCTACTTAGCTGACAAACCACTAGACTTCTCAGAGGCTTAGTTTCATCACTCATCCAAGTCAGGTGAAAATTCCCGTCTGCCTGCCCCTCAAGCAGGCCGGGATCTTCATACGAGACCGTGGCAGGGGGAAAACGCTTAGAAAACTGTAAAGTGCAAAGTCATCTCGTTTTAAACCAGACCTCCTGGTGTTTGCCCCCTCTCCGCCACGGAAAAGAAGTGAGCAATTAAGAACTCTCCTGCCTTTAAAATCTCTCTCCAGTCCAGCGCAGGCCTGGGGCTAATCTAGCTGTGTCCCCAGCTCTCAGAAGGGCCTTGTGCTTTCCTGGCAAGGACACCACGTACAACTGAGAAAGCCGGGCCCCTTCTCCCCTCTGCACACAGGGCGCTCCCCAGCCCCGCCTCCGTGGCCCGAGTCCCCCGTCCTCCTGGTCCCGGGTCTGACCTAGCTTGTCTCTGGGCCGTGGAGGAAAGAGAGGGCACTTTGGCCAAGCGCACACTTCCTTCGTTCCCTCCGACTCCCAAAGGCCGTCGAGGGGCTCCCGACAGCCCCAGGTTGTGCGGGTGGGACGGGGAGGGCCCCCTGTTGGTTCGGGAAAGGTGGTACCACCGCGAGCGTGGACGGGGGGCCAGTCCTTGTCTAGCAGCCTGACAGAACTGCCGAGGTCATCACCTTCCTGCCCAGGCCTCAGGTCAAGACACCCACAGAGCGTCAGGAAGACAGAGTCCGAGAGAGGCGAGCAAGCACTTGTCCAAGGTGGACAGCCCTCACCCCGGGCCTCCCGTTCTCCTAGAGCCACGGGTCCGAGTGGAGGGGCCACCGCCAGCAGCAGCCCCATCCCCCCCGCTCTGCACAGGCTGAAGGTGCCTCGTTGCCCACGCGGGCCTCTGGGGAGCAGGGTTCCTACTCAGTCCGGACCCCCGTTCCTCTCCTCCACGTCTCCCCCTACACTCCAGCCAGCCCCCCATGGTCCCAGGTGTGGCGGGAGGGCCGGTCGGCTGCGGAGCCCGTGGGCCCGCTTTGTGAGCAGGCACGGAGTCTGGCCTCCACTGCCCGGCGGGCTGTTCCGTTGTGCCCGGGCTCCTAGCTAGAAGCTGCGTGCCTAACCTGGGCTCCCAGCTACCGCGGGGGTGGAGAGAAGCCCTAGGTAGGGACGGGTCCAGGACGTGACACCTCGCTTCTGGAATGTGCTCCCGGCACGGCTGGGCCCCAGGGGGCTAGGCAGGGGCGACCCTGGAGTAAGGAGAGCCCTCTGCATCTCCCAGGACGGGGGCTTTGAACATCAGCAGCACGTCCCCTTCCTGAGGCGGCCTGGCGGGGATGGCGGGGGTGGGGGGGGGGCTGGGTAGCCACGGGCTGGAGGTGACGGGGGCTCACATTTCGGGCGTGGCGTACTCCGGGGCCCGCATCCTCATGCCATCCTTCAGGCGGCTGCAGAAGTCCTCATCCATCTGCACGCCCGGGTACGGGGACCCACCTGGACCAGAACACAGGGCACGTTACGGCCTCAGGGCACGAAACGCCCCAGGGGGCAATTCCGTGTCTGTCTTCTCCCTTCCAGGTGAGGGCTGGGTAGTGAACTCCCAGTGACGGGACGGACCTCAGCGCACAGTGCAAGCCCCAGGGCAGCTCAGCGGATTCTTGCTGGCGACAGGCTTGGCTGCTCGTCGCCCTGCTGCTGGGTGTCAGACGCCCGCAGGCCGTTCCCATGGCCGCTCTGGTCTGTTGGGTCAGGAGAAAGGGTGGCACCTGAGGGGTCCCTCCCCTCTCCCTACAAGGAACCCTAGAGAAAGCCCATCATTTAGAGACTCATTCCTTGAGTTAATGAGCTGCTTTTTAAAAAGCCAGTAGACTCGGAGGCGGTCACCGGTGGCTCACTCACACCTCACTGAGAATGACTTTAACTCACTGCTCTCGTGTAAGGTTCGCACAGCACTGGGGGACCGGCTGCCGTGAGGGGCCCAGGAGCTGCAGGGCTGGGCTGGCTGCTGTGGGGCGGGGCTTGCAGGGGCCCCAGAGGAGCCGGGACTTGCCTTCTGCCAGTTTTCCTGGGCAGGATCGCACATCACCGTCCCTCTTAGAGGGACTGGTGGCTGAGGTAGGGCTCGGGGTGGGGGGTGGGGGGGAGCAGGCCCTCCCCATCTGCCCTGTTCCAGACCTCGAACCTAGTCTGTCTCAGCATTTGTTTGTCTGCACTTTCGAGTGATTGCTGTCAGGAGGAAGCAGCTGGGCGGCGTGCAGTGCTGGCCGTGTGTCACCGCGGGGCCACTGTGGCCGCCAAGCTGCTTTCAAAGACTGGAAGCAACAGGTGCCTGTCATCGAAAGCAGGGGAATGGTTTTCACACATTACAGGAAACCAGGGATGTTACTGGGTGATTTTTTATTTGCTCTGCAAGGCAAGTTTCTGGCAAAGTCCGAAAGACTCTTGGCTAGACCCAGCATTTGGGAGGCCTCGGAGCATCGGTGCATGTCTGCAAGCAGATGGGGGCTCCAGACGCATCTGTGCGCTTGGGCGCCTCGGACAAGGCTTCCAGCCACCGCAGTGGGTGTTGGTGGAAGCAGGGTAAATACAACCAGCGTTCCTGTGGCTCATTCTGCATAAACCAGTGTCTGGGGCTGGCTGTGCTGACATCAGAGGCACGGGTTGAGCTGTGTTTGTTGGGTCTTTCCTGGGAAATTCTGCGGGGAGGGGTGACGCAGGGAGGGAAGAGGAATGGGCGTTAGGAACCTGGGTGTGTGAGGAATTAGAAGAAGGGGGCCAAGGACAGGGAAGGAGTAGCCAGGTTGGCTGAAGATAAGCCTGACCGCAGATCTTACTCTGGTCAGACCTCGTTCATGGCCCTACGAACATCTTTGCGGTCCAGGCGCACGTGCACACACCACTCGCCTGAGCCTGCATGGGTTTTAGATGCTGATCTGCCGGTGGACACTGAGCAGAGGGGGTGGGTGTTCGGTTCTGGCCTGTCTGCTCTCGTCCTGCCCCCAGATTTACCTAAGGAGAAGATTTCCCACAGCAGTACCCCGTAAGACCACACGTCGCTCTTGGTGCTGTAGATTTTGTCAAAGATGGATTCGGGAGCCATCCATTTCAGAGGAAGTCGAGTCTAGGAAAGGGCAAAGGGGGCCTTGAGCAGGAGGACGTGACAACAAAGCACATTCAACCCGTGTGCCCATGGGGTCACCTCCCAGATAACATTTGGCCTGTAAGTCATTTCCTAGAGCAGCTACGGTTTCCCAGCATGGAGGAAACTCATAACATGCAGTGTTACGCTCAAAGAGGGAGAGTTGTGTGCTATACCAATTCCTGTGATGGCAATAGTTGTTCAGTAAGCCCTTCCTATGAGCCCAGCGTGTCCTGACTCTGACTCTGTAAGAAATCCTTCTCCCACAACAGCTCACACTCTACAGGGACCTGGGAAAGAGTGATCTGAAGTAGGAGACACCCTGAAAATCGATAATTTCCTGGAATTTTTCTTCACAAGGATTTTGAAAGGCATTCCTATTAAAAAAAAAAAAAAAAAAGACAGGATTTAAAAAGTCATTGAATGGGGGGAGTCAGCAAAGGCACCAGAAAGAAGGAAGTTGATGGACAGTATTCAGGACGCCACATGGCTGGTTTTCAAGCAGGAACTCCAGTGAGTTAGGCCCGGCCACTTCAGAGGGATGGAGATTGACAGGGAGCCTGGGATAGTGGAGAGACAAAGAGAAAAAGAGGGGGGGAGGGCCAGGGAGAGGCTGAAAGAGACATGGATGGACAGAAAAGCTGCACAGACCGACACATGGGTAGATGCCATCTTTACAGATCAGGGCTCTCCAGGAGGGCTTGTTGTTTTCCTTTTATAAAAAGAAACAGTGGGGCTGGGCTTCCCTGGTGGCACAGTGGTTAAGAATCCGCCTGCCAATGCAGAGGACATGGGTTCGAGCCCTGGTCCGGGAAGATCCCACATGCCGCGGAGCAACTAAGCCCGTGCGTCACAACTACTGAGCCTGCGCTCTAGAGCCCGCAAGCCACAACTACTGAGCCCGCATGCGTGCCTAGAGCCAGTGCTCTGCAGCAAGAGAAGCCACCGCAATGAGAAGGAGCCCACGTACTACAACGAAGAGTAGCCCCTGCTCATCGCAGCTAGAGAAAGCCTGCGTGCAGCAATAAAGACCCAGTGCAGCCAAAAAATTAATAAATAAAAGAAAGAAAGGAACAGTGGGGGACTTCCGTGGTGGTCCAGTGGTTAAGACACTGTCCTTCCACTGCAGGGGGTGAAGGTTCGATCCCTGGCCAGGGAACTAAGATCCCACTTGCTTTGCAGTGCGGGCAGGAAAAAAAGAAAAGAAAAGAAAAGAAAACTGTGTGGAGAAGTGGTTCTCAAAGTATAGTCCTGGGACCAGCTGAGGCACATTCTCAGGCTCCACCCAAGACTGTCAGTTGAACAGGCTCTCCAGGTGATGTGTGTACTTGCTCAAGTTTGAGAACCACGACTGTGGAGTAGTCATCAGAGCCCAGACACAGACTTAATTAAGCCCTCAGGGTAAAGGCCAGAGAAGAGGGGGCACAGGAGGTCACCTGCAAAAGCAAAAATAACACTATGCTCAGAAACAGGCGGGGAGGAGAGGCCCGTGTGAGCTGGCAGCGATGCTGGGTCTGGAGGCAGCCCCAGGAGGGACGCGACTTCCTCCCCGGCAAGGTCATCCTGCCGCCTGCCGCCATCCTTTCTGAGATGTGTACACCTGCTGAATCCATCACCCGGGTTTATTTGAGGGGAAGAGTTCAGGCTGTTCTTTCCAGCAGCCCCGGGAACTCCCCCAAGGGTCAAAGGGGAGGGGACGCTGTGCTCCCCGCAGGGCCCACTGAACAGCGCTCTGGGGCCCAAAGGACAGGAGCCGAGCAGGAACAGGGGAAGGACAGGAGGAGGGGACCGTGGCCTCCTGGAGCCCCATGCGAGAGCTCTCGGGTCCACGGTGCACGCAGACCATTCGTCTCCACAGAAAGCGCGTGCTGGTTTTCAGCGACCTCTGCCGAGGGCTTTGGTCTGTGGTTTGGAAATGATAGGGCCTAAATGAGCCCAAGAAACATCCAACTGACTTACATCTCCTTTTCTCACATAATCGGGGTTCTTATAAATATCCCGGGCAAGGCCAAAATCGCAAATCTTCACCACGTTGTTCTCAGACAGCAGTATATTTCGTGCTGCCAGGTCCCGATGAATGCACTAGAATAAAACAGTGGCATGATCAGTGCATGTCCTTGATCTCATCGGCTGATTTCCTGCACCTTCTCAGTGTTCATCTTCTGAACTCGGGGATCCATTTCTCATGCTTCCTTTCCACGAAGGGAGCGGCTCCCGATGCGTGTGGCGTCGCCCCAAACGTGAAGTGCTTCTCTACCAATACAGACCCCTGGAGGCCCCCAAGTCAAGAAAGGCCCCGAATCCCCTTTGCAACTGTGTTGCAGGACAGCATCGGGGAAACAGAGCTGGCCATCGGGTTCTCCCAGGGAGCGCGACTTCCTCAAAACCTTTTGTCCTGAGCTGCTGAGATCAGATCATGATCTAGCTGGAGTTTCCTGGGAGGACCCCACTGGGATGTATTAACAGATGCCCTCCCCTGGAGTCGTGTACTCTGAGAGTCTGGCCAGCTCTGAAAACACGCCAGAGGACGTTGTGGAGCACAGGTGCCAGGTTCATCTAGTCTGAAACCCAGCGAGCTTTTCCCCCTGGAATTAAGTTCTACCTGCTGGTACCCAAGAGTCACTGTTCTCAAACTTCCTCACTCATATCAGGACAAATTAAGTCGTGTGTTGTGAAGGTCACTCTACATTTAAGGACACACATACACGCAAATACGAGGAGGAGTGGATGTATAGCAAAGGTGTGTGTTTGCCCATGTGAACATCCACACGACCAGGCCTGGTGAAGAAGCAAAACAGTAAAGAGTGAGGCTGACCTTTCTGGAAGACAAAAACTCCATGCCTCTGGCCACTTGAAAACTGTAAGAAATCAGATCTTCCATGGTGATGGGCTGCTTGTAGAAATCGTCAGAATCTGGAAAGCATTAAAACCGTAACAGTTTGTAATGGCTCTTGTTATGCCACCAAATCCCAGTTTATTGGAACAATGTTAGCAAAACACGAAACAAACCAACAAGTAGATCAGAGTTCATTTTCGAGAGCATTTTTGAGTTTCAACATGAATATCTGAGATTTTTCCAGGCCTCTAGCCCATTTTGCCCAAGCATGGGGGGCAGGGGATGATCCATTAAGACAGAAAGGCCGGAGGGGAGACAATTGTACAGTTCCCTGTCAAAATTAGTAACTCTGTAAATAAATCTAAATTCAAATCTTATCTCCCCAGGACATTACGCTTCGAGTCTCCCACGGATGTTTATTAGGATGATAAATAAGAAAAAAATTTCAGAGATGCACAGTATGCTGTAAAAATATCTCAGACAGTAGGACAGGAAGGAATTAATACCTACCCTCCTCTTCCTCAGCATCACTCAGACTTTTATCTTCCTGAAACCCGGAGCTTGCGAAGCTCTCGCTGCTGGTAACACTATCTAGTCTTTGTTTCTCGCCCTGCTCCAGGTCTGGCTCCATTTTCTCTTTCTTAGGCTCCACGTGTAAGGCTGCATCCTTTAACAGACCAAGAAAGACACAGATGAACGGGACAGAACAGTAACGGGGAGACCAGTCCCTCAAGCTGGCACTCGCCTGCATTAGGAGAATGTCATCCGACAAAACGGATAGTAAATTAGTAGCCTGGCTTCCCCTGGGGTTGTGGAGTCTATTCTGCTCTTGACTGGGCTCCTTGACAGCATCTTGGGTAGGATAAAGGAATATCCACAGCAGCTGCTACTTACTGAGAGCTTACTCGGTGTGAGCCAGTACACTAAGAATCTTTGGTACCTTTGCTCTTTTAATCTTTCCAACAATTTTATGAAGTAGTTCTTGCTTGTAATACACGAAGGAATAGGTTCAGAGAAGTCAGGTAATCAAAGTCACATGCAGCTAGTAAATGGCAAAGCTTGAACCCAGCTTCGGCCAACTCCAATCTATGCCCTTGAGCACTTTTCCATGCCGTGCGCCATCTTGTGAAAGATGATATGGAATGACAGAAAAGGATCCCCAGTCAACTCGGGGCCTTTGTAACCCCTGGGAGGAGTAATAAGAGAAGGCTGCAGCTACCAGTTTCTCTGGTTTCCTCGGAGAAGGAGGGAGCGTGAACATTTCCTTTTCTCCCCTCCATTCAGAACAAAGATATAGTTTGATGCTAACAAAGGTAGAACACGCCTTTCACCCTGGACTGGGCCTCTAAGGCCTGGTGTGTATCTGGCTCTTTCATTGACCACGTGATCTTGAACAAACCACCTTGCTTTTCTGGCTTTCCTTTTTCTCATCGGAAAAGCTCTATCATCTTATTACGTTTTGACTCATGGGAAAGGAGTTGTTGATTCTGGGTTGAACCAGAAAAGATTTTTATCACCTTTCCGTAATTCACCTAATCACTGTGACACTAGAAACAGCACTCCCAGTGGCTTCATGACTCGACCGAGTACCTAGCTCAGTCCTGCTAGATGGCAGTGCCAGACAGGGTCAGAGAGGGACTGGGGTTCAGTGGTGTCCCCCGATCCACCTGCCCGCTGGGGCAGCGCTGAGATTCACCAGGCTCCCCATCCTTCCTTGGCTTTTCCTGGAAGTGTCACAAAGTGGGAATGGTCCCTCCACTAGAGGGCGCCGTGGGAGCAAAAGCAGAGGACAGGGGAGGCTGCTTCAGCCTGGCAAACCCTGGAAGCGTGGAGGGTCCCAGGCTCCTGCCCCCCGAAAAGAGACACTCCTGTGCCGCAGAAGGGGAGTTAGGCCTCGGAGTGAACCCCGACTGCCGTCCAGGTGACCTACCTGAGTGGAGATGGTAACTCTTGGTTATTACGTGTCCCCGAGGCAATTAGACTTGATTCTGCTCAGTGCGGGACAGAAATTTTATTTTGCGCAAGACCCTTCCCAGGACAGAAGGCAGCAGCGGAAGCGGGCTGGCAAAGATGCTGGGGTGAAAAGGGCTCGAATCTTTGGCGTGACTCCAAGGACCGAAACTCAGACTCCTTCATCCCCTTCCTGACTCCCAATCAACGGTATATTTAGTTTTGCTTATTGGTAACCATTTCTGGTAAATGTCGATTTACTGAACTTTTGGGACTCTGACAGAATACAGTGAATTTATTACAAATAATATTTAAAGATCCTAGTGAATTTACTTGGAAAATGAAATATCCCATTTCTGTTTAGCCATTTGGTTTTTCCTTTAGGTTCCAAATATGAAATACAGCCATGTGTTTTCCACGAGAACACTAAGCTCCACCAACAGGGAGGTGAATCATTAAATATAGCCAGAGAAGGAAGCAAGCTCTTCAAACAAAGGACGCACGAACCCAAACGTTCCATCCTGCCCGGGTCCCTGGGGTATTCTTGCTGGATTAGTTCTTCCTGAAGCCAGCCCAGGATTTCAGGACTGAGGAGAATTTGTACTGCTCTCAGCCCAGGGCACCACTCTCCACTTTTTATTATGTTTTTTTCCCCTCTTTACCCAGTGCAGGGCATGGAAAAAGCATTGAAGGGGGAGTCAGGAGACCTGGGTTTTCTCCTGGACTTCACCTCTTGCCTTGTGTGTCCTTAAGGCCAGTCACTTGACTTTTCTGGGCACATCTGTAATGTGAGCGTGTAGGCTAGCTGATCGATCACAAAGATCCCTTTCAGCTTCAAGATTCTCATTATTAGAGGGCACGGCTTAAAACTGGGAAAGTATGTTCTTGCGTATATGTTGCCAGTCTGGTAGAAAACCTGAGTCTCTGGTTGGATCAGAGGCTGAGAGAATGGGCCAGCTGTCTGGTGGGTCGTCTTTGTGCGCCACATGAGAATCTCACTCGCATGACAGAGATGGGCATCATTCTTGGGCGTCGTATGCCTTATCTGTCATACAGATCATATAGATCAGCGGCATTAAGTTAGACTCACCCAATCTTTCTATCTCAGTGGATCGAGGATGATGATGATGATAATTAACATTCATGGAGTGACGAACGGAATTTGATTCAACAATTCCGTCAGTTGGGTTCTATTATTATCTCCATTTACTATATGAGAAAACTGAAACTTAGAGAGACTGAGTAACTTGCCCAAGGTCCCAGATTTCTTGAGTGGTAGAGAGAGGATTTAAACCCAGGAAGTCTGGTCCTGGAGTCTGAGTGCTTAAACCACCACGCTACATGGATTCATCACCTGCACTGCTGATTACAGGTTAATAATGTCTAACCATTGTCTCGACAACACTGGTGAAATAGGTCTTATTGGCAAAGGTTTATTAAACTGTCCTTCACTCAGGAATCCCTTTTAAACTTTGTTTGCCTTCAGGACTCGGACCCTTGTGTTCCTTTTATTACATAGCTTTATTTTAGTGGGTAAGGCTGGCTCAGTATGTGTATAGGGCTGACATGGGTGGTGAAGGTGTGGGGAAGTGGGAGACAAGGCAGTAGGGAGGGAAGAAAGTGATTTCTCTGGCCCCATCACTGTTCTGTTGTTGACTATATAAAGTCTCTCAGTTGACTGAGTCCTTAATTTCTCTCATCTAATAAATGGAAACAATTATGCTTGCCATCGTCTTTTAAGAAATGAGTGACTAAGTGATCTGTGCATGTCTGAGTATCTATGGAGAGAGAAAGAGACAGAGAGAGAGAAATTTATCAAGATGAGTTGATATTTAGGTAGATGGCTAGTAAATTTGAATCTCTATCACTGCATACAGTGGGCTCGAATATTCTCTGTGCTCACCCCAAAAAGAGTGTGATACATTAGCGTGGTAAGAAAAAAAGTTTTTAAAAGGAAAAAAGCAGAGATTGTGTTTTAAGCTCAGTCATTAATGGTGTCGACTGAAAAAACTGCACAACGTAAAAGCCGTGAGTTGGGTTTACTCAGTGTCTTTCTGAGGACTGCAGCCCGGGAGCAGCCTCTCAGAGAGCCCTGAGAAACTGCTCTAAAGAGGTAGGCGGGAGGTCAGCATATACGTGATTTTGGTGAAGAGGGCACGTGCAACCAAGCACACATCTTGGTAGAAGGTTGCTGCTAGTTCTGAAGAACAGACATCTTAGTTAATGGTTTCGGGGCTTTTCTAAGTATGAGAAGATGCAAGAATCCAGGTTCCGAAAAAAAAAAAAAAAAAAAAAATTTTCTCCTGAAAATATGTAACTATCTGAAGGCCTGTTCTGCTAGTTTTCCCAGAGCACAGACTGCCTCATTCCTGATCTCCACCCCTGAACTCCTTTCAGGGTGTGTTAAAGGTCAGCGACCGCAGTGGCTCATGACTCAATCCTTGCAGAGCTGGATGGATGGCTAGTGACATTCTTTAGCTGGCAATGGAAAAATATTTTCTCTTGCTTTATGCTGCTACAGCCTAAATGGAAACTCACTGCTGTCTTGAAAAACCTCCAACCCCTAAGTTCCTTACCTTGTTCAGAAAGAATAAGGCCCGTTTGCTCTTGAGATAGTTGGATAGATTTCCGTGTTTGCAGTATTCGACGATCACCATCAGAGGCCCTGCAGCCAAAACAACACATGCTCAGCCACACCAAGCCAGCCAGCCAGCCATCTGCCAGCCATCAGTGGGCCTGAGAAGCCTCAAACCAACTTGTTTTTATATTAGTGGGGTCTGGGGGATGCAACTTGGGGGTGAGAGAGTTTGGTTTTTTTTTTCAACTGGACCTGAGAAGGGGTTTAAAAAAAATACAAAAGGGAAAGGAAACAATTGGTGGGGGGGTCGGACTGGGGAAGAAGCAGAACAAAAAGAGAAGAGAATGAACTGGGGGGGTGGGGGGAAGGGCCAAGGTCAGGGCTCTTACCTGTAACTGCCAGCCACCCTCTTGGCCTCAGGACACTGTCACACCAGCCCCTCCCTCCCTCCCAGGTCCTGTCTGGCCTGACCCCCCAGCTGCATGGCCACCTGGGGGTGTCTGCACGGAGGTTGCCCCAGGGCTTGTAAGGTCTAAAGCAGGGATTGGCAAACTCATAAAGGAAGAGACGGTAACTATTTTAGGCTTGTAGGCCCCACAACTACTCAGCTCTGCCTCTGTAACCGGAAAGCGCCTGTAGACGACGGTACAACCAAATGAGTGACCGCGCTCCATTCCAACTTGAGGAGCGCACAAATTGGAGTTGCATATCGTTTTCCCGTGTCACAGAATATTCCTCTTTTCCACCCCCGCACGCCCCCATGCCCCCAAACTGCTAAAAACGTTCAAAGTAAGCTCCCAGGCTGACCGGCCATCGTTTGGCGACCCCTAGTCAAAAGAGGCAAGAGGGTTGGAAAGGAAACCCCCGAGCTGCACTGAGGGTCCCCTGGGCTCCCCGAAGGCGCCATCCCCACCGCTCACCCGCTGGGCTCTAGGCCCACAGGGGAAGAACAACTTCCGGTTCTGGGTCACAGCGGAAGTGGCCCCAGAGGGGCTTCTGCACGGGGACCCTGTCCTGGGGCATGCTGGGAGTACTAAAGGCGCCCTAGGGGAGGATGGAAAGGTCTGCAAGTCCTCAGTCATAATACACCCTGTCCCTGCACTCGGCCCTGTGGGGACGGCCTGTCCGAAGGCCGTGTCCCCACCCCACCTCCTCCTGGGATCCTGCCAGGAGTGATTCCTTCCTCTGGATGAAGCTTCGAGGGATGCTAACCTTCTGTGCATTTACCTTGGCTCCGCTCATACTCCTCCCAAGTCATCCTGAGAAAAACGCCCTGCACTTGACCTCGAGCCTGTGGAAGGAGGTCTCAAAGGGAGTCCTTCTGTTCAGAACCTTTAAGCTAAGTATTCAGGGAAGGCACTTCCAGGGCGGGAGCACCTTCCATCAACGGACAGGCTGCTTCCTCTGGACTGTTACCAGGCCGCGTTCCAGGAGGTGGGGAGGAGCAGTGTGGGGAGAAAGGCTGCGGCACAGGGAGCTCACCCAGGCCGTGTGAACCGGGAAAGGAACAGGCCCTCCCTTCCCCTTCACCTCCTTGCTTGGTGCAGGCTCCCAGCAGGTTGACGACATTCAGGTGGTGGCCGATGTGGGTCAATATCTTGAGCTCGGTCATCAGAGCCTTGTACTCACTGGCCGTGGCCCCCTCTGTGTGAGGAGCAAGGGGAGAGTCAAGGCAACAGGACAGGGGGGCTCCTTCCTCTGGGGCTGCTCTCCTGCCCTCTGTGTTTGGCAGTGCTCAGCCCTTAACTGCATTGGCTTCCCCACAGTCTGCAGAAGGGCCAGCCTCCAGCCTGTATTCATTCCTCCCACCCTCTTGAGCCAAAAGGGTCTTGGTTACAGTGAGGCGCAGAGTGGTGGTGGGGTTAGTTACTGGACGTTTCCTCTTGGCGGACCTCGCCCTGTTCAGTAGCGTGCTGACTCGGAGCTGGGCACCTGGGGAGAGCGCCTTCCACAGGCTTCCTTGCGTCAGAACCAGGCCCAGCAAGAACTTTCCAGGCGGGGGATGATCCCACACCTCACCTCTTTTTCTCACTTCCCCCGCTTTGAGAAGTTACAAAGGGGCCTCTAAGGGCAGAATGGCCACTTCTGTAAACATCTTTGCCGTGTGTTATTTTCTCTCTATATATAACCTTTTCCTCTCCGGAGTCTGCAGGGTTATCTCAAGTCATGAGGCTCCATAAGCATCTGACTTCAACTTCATTCTCAGAGATAAACAATGTCAATCTAAGAATTAGCAGAGTCTAAAGCCTAAATTAAGTTTGTCTTGTCTGTTTGTTCTTATTGGTTAACTTCTAAGGCATTTAAAAATTTTTAATTATGTTTACAAGTAAAAAAAGAAAAAAAAAGTCATATAAGCTTGCTGTAAATTATTTCAACAATATGATGTTTATAGAGTGAAAAGTGCAAGCCACCCCAACTCACCTTTTTAGCAGTAACCACTGTTAATCATTTGGAGTTTCAGAGCTTTTTCTATGCATTTATAAATATATGTACCCAATCAAAGGTCTTTTTTGTTTACATAAATGGGATCATATATAAAAATATAAAAGCAAATTTGATATATATAATTTGCTTTTCCCCCCTTTTAAATGTCATAGACTTTCCCCATTCTTTTAAATTGATTAATGGCATTCCTGACATTTAGACTGTCTATAGTTTTGTTGTTTTTGCCATTACAAATAGGCTGGAATAAACAGCCTGGGATCTTTGTACCCACGTGCAAGTATTTCTGCAGGACAGTCCTGGAAATGGGTCGTGCATTTCACGTTGCATTTGTGCATGTGAAGGATCTGCATTTCACATTGTGGTAGATACCAACATGGTATTTCATAAGCACAAGTCATTTTTTAATAATAACCAGATAAACTCTAGAAGGCTCCCAGTGGGATTGGGATTGGCTCACAGTAGATGCTCAACAAATATTTGTTAGACAAATAAACAGCATGATTACTCTTCTCATTTCAGACGTGGGCTTAAGGCCCAAAAAGGTTAAACGTTTTGCTCAAGGGTACTTTGAAAGAGTTTCTGACTCATGGCCTTTGTTTGACATTCTGCCTTTCCAGTTTCTCCTAGAAACAGATGGCCAACCAGTTTAAACAAACAAGAAAGCTTGAATGAAAATAGTTTTTTAGGAATGTTATATAGTGGGTGATTTGGCAGTCTTTTTCAATCAAGGCTGATGGCTTAAACAAAAGAAAGATAAGCATTTATACAGATAACTACACATCCTATTTCTGTATTGCATAGAACACATTCTCTGGCCCTTTAGAAAAAAAATTGCCAGTCAGAATTTCCCCCTCAAATTCATCCCTCCACGCATTGATGCCCCTTTAGCACTGAGGGAAAACCAGGTTCTTTTGCTCAGATTGTTCCATTTATAGGCAGGGCCATTGGGTTATCTTGGACCCACAGTAGACAAGCATGGGCAGCCAACTTGCTTCTCCTAGAGATGGTGTGTGGTAGTAAGCAGGGAGACAAAACTAGCTGAGAAAACAGATGCTTCCAGATTTAGTTTCAACTCATCTCAAGGCTGGATATACTAGCTTGCCTCCAGAACACAGGCCAGGATCATTTTCAGGATTTTGGGGCAATGGATCATTTCTAGGAGGCTGGGCCTCTGCAGCCCTTCTGTAGCACTGAGGTGTGGTGGGGGAAAGAGCCTTGCACCCAAACCCTTACTTTTGCACTCCTCAGCTGTGTGGCCTTGCAGAGGCTGTTTAACCTTTCTGGGCCATGTTTCCTCATCTGCAAGTTGGGATAATAATATCTACCTCACAAAGGTTGCAGAGAGAAAAATAGTAAAGTGGCAACTTCGTGCGGTTCAAGCTACTAAAGTAAAGTACCTAGCCTGGTGCTTTCTCACATAGAAGACACGTTGATGCCTCTTCTCTTTAGAATCTGGGTGGGAGTGGGGTATGAGGGGCGCTGGACTACAGGCATTCTCACAGAGATGCCCCCCATCATCTGGGTAGTTCACCTTGAACAAGGCCTGCTTTGTGGATGCAAAGCTCTTTTCCTGGCTACCTTCAGAGTAGAACTGTCAGGTTCGTTGCAGAGTTTTATCAGAGCCTTCACTCAACAGCCTTTTGAAGTGGAAAAATATTATCACATGGGACTTTTTACAATGACGGTGTCACTGCTGGATGAAAATGAAGGCTTGGAAGTCTCCCTCAGCCCACGGGCCTTTCTGCTGGAGCCTTTGCCAGCTACCTGCTTGGTTGGGCGCATAGCTTTCTATGCCTCAAAATCCCCTGGCAATATCTTAGAGACTTTGTGAAAGCTGAAAATTGCCCTCTGGGTTTTCAGTCCTATTTCTTTTTGGTTTGGGAAGCCTAAAATGCATTGAAGTAACATGACAATTTCATCACAGTGAAGTATTTTCTACGCTTTAAAGGACCTATGAGTCTTGGAGATGTTTGGTTGACATGACTTTCAGTGATTTTTCATTTTCACTCTGTCTTAGGGTGCTGGTCGTAAATCACCGTGTGCTTCGGCTCTACCTGCCGGTGCTTCACAGGGTGATAGTATCTTCAACATAGGAAGATAGTTTGTTGTTTTTGGTTTTGTTTTGTTTTTATTTCTAAAGAGGAAATGTTTAGTGGGTGGGACTTGACACTATAAAATAGCTTGAAGTTCTGATCCACTCAACTGTTCTAGCTTCATATTCTTACTTTACAGTGAGGTCCAGCCCCAGCTAAGCCTTTGAGATTTATGACGTACAGCTAAGTTGCCATCATAACGCCATAGTGGATCATTCCAAAACTTCGTACCTGTGGTTCCTGTGGGCTTGAGTCCCTGGTAGTCTAGAAGAATCTGAGATGTGGTAGGGGAAAGATCTCTGAGGAGACGGAAATCATTTTCCCGTGGATAATGCTGGACTGCTTCCTTTACAAGGTTTATTCTGAGCTCTTGCTGGTCTCATCTAAAGCTCCGGAGGTCAAGGGGCTTCCAGCAGAAGCAAGTTGTGTGGCCAGAGCAGAAATGGCTTCTGTCTGTTCCTAGGCCACACCCAATCTGTGCCAGCATTTAGGGAACGTAATGGGTGAGCTGAAAGCCAAACTTACACCATCCATACCTTTCAGCATTTTTACAGCCACCGTCCGGCATGTAGGTGATTTCTTAATGCCAAATGCAGATGCTTGGACCACTTTTCCAAAAGCCCCTCTTCCAAGTGATTTGCCTACAATGAAAAGAAGATGTTGGTTTGTTTGCCAAGCCAGCAGGGTGAGCTTATTAAGTCTTTTCTCAGGAAGAAAGGGCCTTTTCCCTGTGTGTGTATGTGTGGCGTGTAGCTCTGCATGGAATCTCCAGTGAACTGACCCCAGCAGGGCCAGGACACGTTTCTGGGGTGTCTTCCCTTCAATTCTTGATCGTGCTTCTGCGTTGCCCTGATCCTTCACAGCTAGGCTAGGCCCCGAGAAGCCGTTTGGTGTAGGTGGGTGGCCACTTTCCTCTTTTACAAAGCCCTTCTTGTGGGGAAGAGGCTACCACATCCTGAGTGGTCTCTTCCATTGTTTAGTAACGTTATTACCACCAAACTTTCCCTGCGTTTCACCTAAGCCCCTTTTCTTGCCACTTAAGCTTATTTCTTCTGATCTGTTTGCAGCAAAGGGAGGAAATTGAGAAAGGGGGGTTACTGCTCTTGGTTATAATGGTGCTTCAGAGCTACCAAAAAACTAAGTCGTTTCTCAGACTTCCTTGCCAGGCAAGATATTCCCAGTATTTCCAGCGTGTCTTTACGTGATGATTATAAATCTTCATGGCTCCAAACATGGGCCTGTCAACCACTGGTAGTAATTGGTTTCAACCACGGAGAGGTGGTTGCCAGATGCAATAACAAAGTGAGGTCTCATTCACGGTACCCGGTATGTTATGTCGTAATGACTGTTAAACACTTTTTTTTTTTTTTTTTTTCCTCACCCTTGAATGAGACAACTTCACTCACAGGGGCAGTGACCATGTCTGAATCTTCCCAGAACTTGGCCTGGTGCCTGGTGCCCCTGGGTCCCCTGTGTACTAGTTCAGAATGAAGGGTCGCATTTGGGAATTTGTGAGATGCTGACAGCAAGTCTCATGCAGTCCTGGGTAACCAGAGGGGCCCGTGAGTTGCACACCTGAACGGTGCACAGAGATGAGGAGGGACCAGCCCTGCCCCCCGGAACACCTCCGCCACCTTTTCTATCAGGGCTTCCTTCTGCTCCACTGGGAAACAGGTTGCTGAGTACAACCTAGAGAAACTGTACACTCAAGCATGATATGGCAGAAGGAGTGAGCCTAAGAATTCGCCTTGTTTTGGTTCTTCTGGCGGCAGGTCGGGGGGCTGTTGGAAAGCCAACAAAATGCCTCTGGTCAAAAGTAAGTCCTGGTAGGGAGAGTGTTACTTCCACACAGAGCCTCCAGTTCCAGCCAAGCCCTCTTGCTCAGACTGTCTGATAATGTGCCTTCAGTGAGCTAACTTTCCTTCCTTCCTTCTTTCCTGTCTTCCTCATACACCAGTCCCTTCCCCCAAAGGACACAGTGTGTTGTCTGTGTTTTAAGATTCCTAGAAAATTGGTAATGAAGCTTTCCTGCTTCCTCATCCTATTAGAAGCTTTATACTTTTATGTGCAACTCCCACCCACCAGCCACCCGAGATCACGTCCAGTGAGGAGGTGGAAAGAGCTCCGTCCCCAGTGACATCAGCGGCGTCTCCCCGCCTGGGTCTCACGGGGACGCGCTCTGCGTTAGGAGGAGACACTGGTGAAACGACACGCTTCCCCTGGTCAAATGTGCACCTGTCGTGGCTGATCAGGTCATCCTCCCAGAGCATGCTCCACGGACAGGGAGGAGAGAGCCTCTGCTCTCTTCTTCAGATAAAAGCATCCAAGAAATAGCAAAGTCAGGAGCCCTCGTTTAAATAAAAGAGCCTCCGGTGGCCCCTGAAATCACGTATGGAAAGAACACTGGCAGATACCTTCTCCAGACTGTAACCACAGGTGCACTTTGGTTAGAGGCTTACCCCTTGCTCTTGTAGGGTAAAAGAACACCTTTTCTTCTGCATTGCCTTCTACCATCTAATACGAAAAGTGTCCTGAGTCTGAGACAGATGACGAGCATCTCTGTCTTGGGACAGCTCTCCGCAGGGTCCGCAGACTCCCGCTCGCTTGGGGCAGGCGACATCCTTTGCCCCTTCCACAGCTTCAGCCCCCAGGCACTCCCTTCTTAGCCATCACACAAAACACTTTCTTTTGACAAGTGTTTGGGGACTTTGACCAGTGAGAAGGCGCTCGCTCGTACTCACTAGGCTTCCCTGTCTTTTCATTTCTTCTCTTGGAAGCTGACTGCCGCCCCGAGCACGGCCCGAAGCTATTACGGGCTCTTTCATCATCTGGCGCAGTTGCGATCCTTTGGCAGATCTGCAGTTCCAGGGTCAGGGGAGCCCCGTCACACCAGACTCGATCTTGCCTGATTCTCCTTTTCCCTTAAGATCCTCCTTGGCGTCACCTAAATGCCACTAAACTTGGAAAAGTGCTAGGTCGTTGTCATACCACGAGAGGATATTGGAATCTCCTCCGAGAGTGACTGGCCAGGGTCCCTGGGACACTGCGGGGGTGGAGGGGGAGAGTGCAGGGCAGCCCGGGGCTGAGTCCCTCTTGGGCATCCAGGGCTCATCTCACACTAGGCAGCACCATCCATTTGCCAAATTCCACACTCCATGTGTGGTTTCACATGTTTAGGTAATCCTGACTTTATTTTCCAATGGGAAGATGCACTGTCAGGCATTATCCCAACTTCTGTGATAAATGCATAGAAGCAGAATTCTCGCCCAGGTTGAGGGAGGCATCTCTAACAAAACAGGGTTTTGTTTTTTTTTTTTTTCTGTTCTGGGTTTCAGGAATTTCAATGGTAGCAACACCTTTGACCCAGACGCTCACTCTGTCTATCAGGTGCTGTCAATTCTGCCTTCTGTCACCAGGGCTGCGAGTCGTAACCCAGAGTACGCTCAGCTGAAATCAGAAGCCGTTCAGTCTGTGTATTTCTCTATGTTTGTAACCCACTGTAACTCTGCCCATGAAACCAGCTTTTCTCTTCATCCATCCAGACATAATTTTGGCTACTTTCAGTTGCCAGACGTTACTTCAGATTATTTTCTGTGTTTTTTAAGCCAAATAAATCTTGGGCCATGGAGTAGGACAAGGACTCCTCTGGCCCTTGCAGCCACACTCTGCGTTGAAAGGCAGAGTTAGCTGATCTGACCCACTTATCTTCATCCGTCAAAGACACTCACGTGTACACTAGCCGAATCATAGCATCTGGCAGCTCCGGGAAGGAAAAGAACCAAGAGATCTTCAACAAGGAGACTCTTCTGAGATGGGATTCTCTAAACTCACAGAGCCCAGGGGAATTCTGGTAGAAAGGTTAGCATTCTCCCTTGACGTGCCATCAAGGATCACAGTGGTCCTAGGCCAAGGAATGAAGAAACGGGACAGAAAGCTCGTGTTTCCTATACAGAAAGACGCATGTCTGCTTGTGGCTAATAACTCTGGAAAGCAGTGTGGCCTGAGAATGGCTTACGCTTGCGGGAAAACGATCCCATGTTCCCCGCCAAGGTCACTGGCGGGGGGGGGGGGGGGGGGCTGGGCCAGCTGCCATATAATTTAGACTTGCAGAAGGAACTCATCTCGTGCGCCACCTGCCCTGAACTACTCTAAATTTAGTTGATTTCCCCCCCGCCCCCGCCCCCGCCGGCAGCCATTGCTGGCTTTCGCCTGTCTCTCCAGCCTTTTACTGATTTCTCATTTTCTTCCCCAAGCCAAACAGCAGGCACTCTTGGGGCCAAGTCTTCTTTCTCATGGAGGGAGAAATGTAAGTGGAATCGTTTCGAGGCCCAAGAGAACAGCAGGAAAAGCCATTTCTCCCTCTCTGTCCCCTCACACCCCTACCCCGATGTAGTCTGCATGTGGAGGAGGGGGGACCATGTCAGTGAAGTGGAACAACAGGCTCTTCAGGCAACAAGCTCCACTGGCTCCAGGATCTCTTTTCTTAGTTCCAAATATTAATGAGTCCGGCACACACAGGAGAGAGTGGAAAACTTTCAGAAGCCACCATCCAAACGTCTGGGCAAGAGCATCTGAGGCTCCTGTTGTTTTGTAGCACCGTGGGCTGGAGGTTAATTTGCATTGTGCTGTCTGAGCTGGAGGAGACGGGGGGGTAAGCTGGAGAGAAGGCACATTGGCCCGGTGTTTACAGCGTCCCTGTTACCTAGGAAAGAGCACGCCTCCCTCTTCATAAATGACACGTAAATGACCCCCAAGGGCTTTGGTCTCTGTGTGGACATTTCAAACCCCCGGGGGAATTCAAAGCATGTAATTTATAGGTTCGTGCAGAGGGGGTTTTGAGCCTCAGCCTTGCAGAGCACCAACTCTTTCACCGTATACTTGGTTTTACTGCACCTCCTCATCCTGAATGGTGTTCTACGTCACCAATTTCTCATCCACAAAAATTTCATTATTTAAGAGTGTCTGTTCTCGTAAGACTCTGCTGGAACTAAGCTCTCCCCTCCTCCTCCACTTATCGGCTTTTACAGCTGTGTCCTTCTGCCTTCGAGGGGACAGACTCAAGCACCTTGGCATCCCCAGCACCTAGACGAGCATCTGCTGCTCGGCGAAGGTGCTTAATAATCGTTGAAAGAATTAACAGGTGCTGCCTTGTCCCCTTGACCTTCTGCTTAGGATTCTAGAGAATTCTTTATCTCTGTGTCCATCTCCCTTGCTGGTTTGTGAGCAGCTGGAGGGTAGAATCCCGAGTCTAGTCGACTTCTGCGTCCCTCAAAGCGCAGTGCTTTGCAAGTAGTAGGTGCTCGGTTATGGGTTTAGGAATCTGTGGAACAAATACTTTACCCAGTTTAAGTCTCTCCCGGGCAAACTCCCACTTGCTGGCATCGTAAGGGAGCCGTTCGCACTGCTCATCCAGGGGAACTTCATCTGGGTCCACGATAATCGATAGGTAGTCAGTTTTAACCTCGGAAGAAGACTGAGAAATAGAGAGATCTCAAAGTCACCAAGAAGGAAACAACTTTAAAAACCCAGATATTCAAGAAACCACACTTGGCAACATCGGCTGCTATTCTGGTTCGTTGGCTTGAAACCACGTGGCGGGGAACAGGAAGGACCCTCTGCATACACATAGACACATCACACATGAGCGTGCAGTTTTCATCAAGCAACCCCTTACTATTCGCACAATGCATTTCTGCGGCACCCGTTCCACCGTCCTGTCTCAGACCAAATGCACTCAGATTCTGCTGTGATCCTATTGCTTGTTCTTAAACAAGCAATAGTCCTCTGAAAAAATGCAAGGCATTTTAATAAAATCATTCCAAACTGTGACTAAAAATAACTTCCCATGACCATTCTCCACATGCAGGGATACACACAACAGATGAGTCAACAGCGGGGTCCATGACTGTGGCTTTTCTACATTTGCAAGAAAGGCCAGAGGTGGCAAAGTAAACCCAGGATCCCTGGGATGGTTGAGAGGCACATTTCACGTGAAGTGTTTAAATATACTCAGAAGGCCTGGCCCCTTAGTTGCTGCAGCAACCTGAGAAGACTACAGTGAGATTAGTATAAGATTTTCCTGGAGGAGTTTAAGAAAAAGGGTTCTGAGCTCAGCACTTAACAAACACTGAAAAGTCAGCACTTCTGAAAGAATGAAATAAAGGAATCCACCAACAAGTAGGCTACACAAGTTTCCTGGTGACCAAAATTTTGTGAGTCCCTGTTCAGATGTATTGGATTCATCCAAACTGTTCAGTTTGAATTTGAGTATTTATATTCAAATTCATGTAGAATGCAAACTTATTCAATATATTGCAAGTTCATATTTACCATACATTACTGTGACTCAGAAGCAGGAAAAAGATAAAAATAACAAAAAGGAAAAATGTACAAAAAGGAAAAAAAAAAGATTTATCTTCAATAAGAAGTAGAAGTTGATTATTTCAAAGGCCAAGGGGTAAGACTTACACACGGTCACACTCCAAGTTCTTTTGGCCACTGGTCAAAGAAATAAGGTGGCATCTGCCTTCTAGTGCCTGTTTTTATCTTGGTAATACAAATTAAGCCCAGAAAACACCCTTTATTTCAGATCATACGTGACTGGTTTTACCCTTAGTGTCTTAGGTTCCCATTAATGGGTGATGCCCTGTTAATATTAATCAATTGTAGAATTGACTGCATTTCTGTGGGCAGGACAGACGGGAGGTATGTTTGCCTATATATGCTAGGTTTTGATAACTCTTGCCTAGAAGTTACGTACACTTCGTTTACATGAGTTTCAGGCCCTTCCTTTCAGTGCACTTCCCTAAACAGGATCAGAGTTCAGTAGAGAAGATGAACCTCTCCATCCACCCGATTTCACACCCGCCCACATTCTTCGGCCCTGACTCACCCCGTTCTGGGCTGTCACAGCTCACCTCATCCATCACTTGCAATCTGTCTCTTTCTCACAAAAACTATCACTAAAATGTGTGACAGATAGCTCAAGGCAGGAAGATTTGCCTGGCCTCCACGAAGAGTGGAAAATGGAGAAAGATAGGGAGCACGTTTGTCACGAACTGCGATTGCCAGCGGTGTTAGACTGGAGGGCCCCAGCCTGTCAGACACTCACTCGTGCAAGGCTGTGCGGCTAGAGAGGAATATACGTTCCTACACTAGGGTGCTGGGTGTTCATTAGTGCTCACTGCTGGAAGAGGTGTTATGACTCAAGCCTTCAACGTCTGCTACAGCCACGGCCATGAGAAACGGTCTCCAGTCTTCCAAGAGCACAGGAAGAGCTGGAGCCCAGCTAGGGACAGCCTGGGTCCTGCAGGAAGTGAGGGAAGGTGGGCAGGGGTGATGGAGGCAAGGGAGCAGGCCATGAAGGCGGTCTTCCCACATGGCACCTGTGGAATCTGTGCTTCATCTCAATAAGGCGGATGAGAGGAAACACCCAACAAGCCTTCAGGAAGGGCTTTGAGACGAGTATGAAAGTAGAATCTTGGCTGACAAATATTTATTCCTTCAATTGACATTAACACCGAGCAGCCACTAGGTGCTTGGCGTGGAAATTGCACCGCCAGGCGCTTCAGAGTTCAGGCTCTGAATTTGACAGCCTGGATTGGAATCGGACCAGCATATAACCTTGGGGAAGGTGCTTAACCTTTTTCAGGCTAGTTTCCTAGTCTGTAAAATAGCGATGATAATGGTACTTATCTCATAGGGTTGCTGTGAACATCAAATGAAATAGTCCACGTAAAGCAAGTACGGCCGGCCTGGAGTATATAGGAAGTATGAATAAATGTTAGATTTAGTTGTAACACTGGCCTATGCACGGTGAGGATAAAAAGAGAAAATACAGGGCTTCCCTGGTGGCGCAGTGGTTAGGAATCCGCCTGCCAAGGCAGGGGACACGGGTTCGAGCCCTGGTCCGGGAGGATCCCACATGCCACGGAGCAACTAAGCCCGCGCGTCACAACTACTGAGCCCACGCTCTAGAGCCCACGAGCCACAACTACTGAGCCTGTGAGTCACAGCTACTGAGCCCGCGAGCCACAACTACTGAAGCCCACATGCCTAGAGCCTGTGCCCCGCAACAAGAGAAGCCACTGCAATGAGAAGCCCGCGCACCGCAACGAAGAGCCAACGCAGCCAAAAAAAATAATAAATTTATTAAAAAAAAAAAAAAAAAAAAAAAAAGAGAGAAAATCCAGCCCTTATCAGCGAGGATTTACTCTGAGGTTGGAGAAATCGTCTGGAAATAATTCCTGACACCTTGCTCCTCCTCACCTGCTACAACCAATTACTTCTCAAATTCTATAGGCGTCCGGTTACTGATATGATACTTTCTTGCTCTTATCCTTTCATTGACATTAAAATTTCCTAAATTTTTAGAAATACAAAGGACCTCTTCAATTTAGTCCCAGTTTGCCTTTCCAGTTTTATTTCCACTAGGCTCCTGTATGCAAGGTAACCAGACTCCTTCCCTAACCTGGGGAGTGGGCAGGAGTTCAGGTGGGCTGTGTCTTTCTGCTGCTTTTCTTCCAGCCACAGCCTTCAAAGTCTGTCTCTAAGCTGGGCTTTCTCTGAAGTTTTTCTCCCCATCTCCTCCTTTGAACTCTGTAGTCTCTGTACCTCCCTTACAGATTTGGCAAGTTTTGCTTTTGTTAGCTCTGTTTCCCTGTATGATGTACCTCCCCTTTCAAAAGCCCATTGTTTAACTTTCCTTTCCTTCGAAAGCAGTGCCTTTCATTGTCACGTCTCAAAGCCAATCACTCCATACAACAAAAGCCTGATGTTACTTACCGTGGAGGAGGGCTGCCATCTCACATACCAACACTGTAAAGTACACCTTCCTGGTTCTGAATAGCAAGTCTAAGGTCAAACAACCTGGGTCAAAACTCAGCTCTGACTCTAACTAGCTTAGTGACTTTGGGAAGTTACTTTACCTTTCCAAGCCTGAGTTTCCCTCTCTACAAAATGGGAATAATAACATATTTACATCTTTGTGTTTTTTAAAGGATTAACTGAGATACAACATAACGAACGTCCCACAGGGTGCCACAAAGACCTGGCACATTAGTAAGCGCTACTAGGGACTTCCTGGTGGTCCAGTGGTTGGGACTCTGCACTTCCACTGTGGGGGGGCGCGGGTTCAATCCTTGGTCGGGGAACTAGGATCCCACATGCCCTGTGGTGCAGGCAAAAAAAAACCCCCCAAAAAACAGCTTTCTAATAAGGGGTAATACATCTCTAGAAATTGAGGAGGCCTGCTTGATACCTTCCAAGTCCTGTTGATTTTATCTCCCAAATATCTCTTGACTCTAATCATTTAGACTAAGCGACCATCATTTCTTTTTTTTTTTTTTTTTTTTTTTTTTTTTTTTTTTTTTTTTTTTTTTTAGCTAAATTATTTATTTATTTTTGGCTGCGTTGGGTCTTCGTTGCTGAGGGCAGGCTTTCTCTAGTTGGGGCGAGCGGGGGCTACTCTTCATTGAGGTGCGCGTGCTTCTTATCGTGGTGGCTTCCCTTGTTGAGGAGCACGGGCTCTAGGCGTGAGGGCTTCCACAGTTGTGGCACATGGGCTCAGTAGTTGTGGCATGTGGGCTTCCGTAGTTGTGGCTCACGGGCTCTAGAGCGCAAGCTCAGTAGTTGTGGCGCACGGGATTCATTGCTCCGTGGCACGTGGGATCTTCCCGGACCAGGGCTAGAACCCGTGTCCCCTGCCTTGGCAGGTGGATTCTTAACCACTGTGCCACCAGGGAAGTCCCTCTCTCTCTTTTCTTTTTTTTTTTTTTTTAATATTTATTTGGTGGCACCGGGTCCTCAGTTGCAGCTCGCGGGCTCCTTAGTTGTGCAGCATGTGGGATCTAGTTCCCTGACCAGGTTTCGAACCTGGGCCCCCTGCATCGGGAGCGTGGAAGTCTTAACCACTGCGCCGCCAGGGAAGTCCCATGACCATCATTTCTGACTTGGACTACCAAGGTCTTCTGCTAGGTTCTTCCCTATTCACCCTTGCCCACTCTGGTCCTTTCTCCTCATACAGCTGAAATCATCTTTCTAGACACAGATCTCTCACCCTTACAATCACCCACCTTTGCTTAACCTCACCCCCTTCAAGGCTTCCTCTCACTTCTAAAACACAGAGGGAGTTCCTTCCCGCAGCTTACAGGGCCCTGCCTGGGCAGCCACTACAGCCTCTCCTCTCCTTTCCTGCACCCCCTTGTCTCTCATCCCCTCCTCTTCCCCGGGAAGAAGTCAGTCTCTCCTCTTCACTGGGTCCCCTCTGCTTGCTCCAGCCCCAGATGTGTGCCGTCTCTCTGACTGCAGACTTCCCCTCCCTTATGTGTTGTTTAGTCGGCTTTGTAGCATTTGCTCTGCACTGTTATCAGAGGTCCCTACACAGGGTCGGGCACTCTGCTCCGAGCAGGCACACGGGAAATATCTGCACCATGAATGAATGAGTGAGTGAGGGTTGGCTCTTTCCCCCACTAAACGTCAGAGAAGCAAACTGTGCTACAGGCCTAATGATAGGAATCTGATGTCCTGAATTCCAACCTGAGCCTCACACTCTAAAGAACTTAATTTTATCATGGGGCTCAAAGAGTATGGAACAGCAGAGATAAGACAGAGGTGGGCCTTTAGTTTGCTTTTTCCCTTTTGGGCTCTTAGCAGAGAGTGAGGTTAAGAACATGAACGCTTCCCAGGTCTCATGTTGGATTTAATTGAAAGACTTTATTTTATATCAAAAATGTCTCTTCTGTGTCTGGGAAATAGTTCATTGCTCTAGCTTTTGTTCTGAACACCCCGCGTTAGGGTTGAGATACTTTTTTTTTTTTTGGCCGTGCGGCACGCAGGATCTTAGTTCCCCAACCAGGGATCGAACCCCGCGCCCCCTACAGTGCAAGTGTGGAGTCTTAACCGCTGGACCACAGGGAAGTCCCAAGAGACGTTTTAATGATGCATTTGCCGTGTTCACCAGGTCAGAGGGAGGAACAGGAGGGGAGGAAGAGGGTCTGTCATCTGTGCAATGCCTGCTCTGGACATCAGGCAGGCATTCTGGGGGGAACCTTGCACGATGTCACTACACCAGCGGCGCTGCTAGGCATTTGGGAAGACTATGCAAAAAGGAGCATAGAATTTCATCTGAAATGTCCTTACCCTTTTCAGTTTTCGGATAAAGAGAGTTAACAGGAGCCAGAAGAGGGTTGCAGCCACACAGGTACACGTCAGAGTGATCAGCTCCAGATTAGACTTGTCTGAGGTTCCTGGAGAGAGAAAAACACCAAGAGGGCGCTAAACAGCAACTCGCAAACTCCAGGTCTGTGATTTGACAGAAGGTCGGTGACCTGGAATGCTTCATCACGAAACGCAGTCTGCTGACTGGCGCAGGAGTCGGCTTCCTGGGAGTAAGAGCCTCTTACTTTCTCGGTCAGGCGGGGTCCATGCTGTTATCATCATAAACTTACATGGAAATGAGAAGACATTCCAGAAATTTTGCTGTCGAGTTTGCAAACAATCCCAGAAGTAGAGGAGAAATTAACAATGGGAAAAAACATTAAGGCAGGAGCAAAACCTCCCTACAGTGCTAAATCTGGACTATACGAGATCTCCCTAATGGGTTTTAGAGGAAATTCTAAAGAAAAAGAAAAAAAAAAAAAAAAAAAAAAAAAAGACATGAGTCTCCCTGGGGACTCACAAAATTCTTCAAAGTGGGTTTTAAAAATAAAAATAAAACCCCAGGACTGTCACAATTGCCTGCTCGCTCCTTCTGAAGCAGCCAGGCCAGCGCTCTGCAGTCCCGCTGCTCACGCCTGGGGCTTCTCAACAGGCGGCCTGCGGGGCCGAGCTCAGCAGAGGTACCAGCTAGAGCCAGTTCTTCCCAATCACCTTATTTCCCAGAATCACACAGATTGAAAGCCGAGCACTGTTTCTCCATGACCAAAAAGAAAAGAGCCACAGTATCCAAGAGAAGCTTCCAGAGAGGACAGTCTTTGGGATTTGTAAAGGAGTGCTCCAGTGGGCCAGAACAGTGGTTCCCTGCTTCTTGATTCCAGTGAACACTTTCCCAGGAACTCTGAAGTGATGCTCCTTTCCTTGAACTTCACTAAAAGGAGACAGAGTCTTAGTATTAAGTTAGGCCAAGATCCAGTGAAACTTATTCCTTTTAGAAATGGTGAGGGACTTCCCTGGCAGTCCAGTGGCTAGGACTCCAGGCTTCCACTGCACGGGGCGGGGATTCGATCCCTGGTTAGGGAACTAAGATCCTGCGTGCCGCGCCACCCGGCCAAAAGAAAAGAAAAGAGAGGGCTTCCCTGGTGGCACAGTGGTTGAGAGTCCGCCTGCCGATGCAGGGGACGCGGGTTCGTGCCCCCGGTCCGGGAGGATCCCCCATGCCGCGGAGCGGCTGGGCCCATGATCCATGGCCGCTGAGGCTGCGCGTCCGGAGCCTGTGCTCCGCGACGGGAGGGGCCACAGCAGTGAGAGGCCCGTGTACCGCGAAAAAAAAAAAAAAAGAAAAGAAAAGAGAAAAAGAAATGGTGATGTGGATGATGATACTTTTTACTGAGCCCTTCTTATGTGCGAAGTCCTCACAACGCGCCCGATGAAGTAGGGGCAAGCATATCCCCATTTCATGGATGACAGTGTCATCTGGTGGGCTCTTTGTTTTCACCTAGCGAAGACGTGTGAGTCCTGCCCCAGGCAAGGAGACGGGGTGGTGAATAAGGGAAAGCTGCTGTCACTCTCCAGGAGCTCACTCACAGCCTAACCCGGAGGCTTAAGGCAAACACAAAGAAACTAGGTACAAAGAGTTTGGAGATGAGGGGGGACTCTAATGCCTTTTGGGAGGGGTGACATTTGATGATGGACTTTGACCTACAGGGATGAAAGCAGAGGGAAGGGCGTGTGTGAAGGCCCAGAACTGGGGGACAGTAGGGCACTGACGGGGTATGATGCAAGATGCGGGCCGGGACCAGAGCACGGGGAATTGTGCGCATCCCTGTGGTGTCAACTCAGTGCTCTGGGCAGCTGGAGCCAGTGAAGCTTCTCTGCCCTCACCAGGAGCAAATACACAAGCTAAAACCAAAGCCACTTCCCTCTTCTCTGTTCAGCCACCACATCCCTGCACTTCCTGTGGCCACTGTCCTCACCACAGCTAGAGGGGAGTCTGGCTTCTCTCTTTTCAGCCCGTCCCCAAGTCTTGCTTATTCTGCTTGCACGGCTCATGAAATTGTCACTCCCTGTCCTACCGTGTGATCACCACCTAAGTCAAGGCCCCCTAAGTCCCCCTGGATGACCGCATCAGCTTCCTAACCAGCCTTGAGTCCCCAGTCTCTCCTCCGCTCCAGCCCGTGCGATCTTGCCAAATCATGGATTCCATCCTGGGACTCCTTAAATTCCACCATTGCTGCCCACCCTCAGCCCCGTCAGGATAGAAGCCCAAGCAAGCCCTTAGGTCCTTTCTGCCCACCCTTGCCTGTTTCTTCGGCCTCATCTCCTGCTGCCCTCCCACGTGCTCTACATCAAAGTACTTGTCGTTTCGTAAACAGACCAGCCCTTCTGCACCTCTGTGCTTTGGCCTTCTCCATTTCTCTACCGGGATGTAGGCTTCCCAGGGCTGAGGTCACACCTTATTCATCTTTCTATCCCCACTCACCGAACTGGGTGAATAAGTGGATAAATCAGACTTTGCTTTGTCTCCAGAGAGTTTCACGAAGCTTTCAAAGGGTTCCGGGCCAAATTCCCTTTCACGTATATTCATCTGATAAACATACGGAACGTCAGCCGTGTCCCAGGCTCTGTTCTGGGTGCTGGTGTACGGTGGTAAGTGAAAGGGCATGGGATGGAGCTCACAGTCTGGTGTTCAGGTATGAACCGACGGGTGTGTTCGAGGCACTGCGTGAAGCGGCAGAACGTAGGTCCTCTCGTTCACTGCTGCATCTCTGGTGTGGAGAAGAGAGCCCGGCGTGGAGCAGGTAGGCATCCTGAAAGTGTTGGGTGAGTGAGTGAATGAATTTGGATTCATTTGCTGCTTTGGCATCTTGTGGTCACTCTTCCCCTGAATCTCCTGAGACTGAGAAGTTTCAAAGTATGACCACCTTTTCTCTCAGTGTGTCCTCTTGATGGGAAAAGTGTAAGCGCAACTTTGTGAGTTTGGATTTCCTCCCCTGCAGTAAGAGGTTTAATGTTGCCTTGCTGTATTCACGCATGCATGCACACACTTTTTTGCTTATGCTGCAAATACGTTTTGTGGAACCGAAAAACTGATTGGGACCTACTCGGGGCACAGTGGCCTTGGGCTCCTGGAGATGCTGAGGGCATCTTAAGACACGGCACTGTCTGCATAAAGCCTCTGCAGAGGCCTCCTGCGCGGAATGCCCTGGGAGAGGCTCCCTTTCGTTGTGGGAACTTTCCCACTGCATTCCCCCGGGCAGGAAGTTGACCGCCCCCCCCCCACCACAGCCCCCCGCCGAAGTAATTCCATGGTCCTTACTCAGGCAGAATTCCTTGCAGTGGGAGCAAATGTGTTTGTGTGCACTTAGGCATTTAAGGAATCATCTCATTAAAAACATCTTCAAGATGAACGTTAATGAGAAGGGACAGGTTTATTTCATGTTCTATTACGGTTGACTGAGAACTAAACTCATTTTGTAAGATGTAGTATCTAGGCTCTACCTCTATCTTGTCTGATAACTTGATCTCCGTCTTTATATGGAAAGTAACTATTAGGATAGTCTGCTATAGATTAATTTAAGTCAGCAGCATCTCTTCCCATCCAGCTCTTGGATGTGTTTTCAGAGGTCAGACATCCACACGCTGGCCGGACTACACCCAGCTTCATCTCGCTGGTGTCAGCTGATGAACTCGGTGCATGAAATAGCCCAGCTGCAGACAGCAGGCAAAGGAGGCCAGTGGAACGGGGGTGGGATTTGACAATAATAGGAGTTAGCACTGGATCTCAGGGATGTCCCTCCCGTCTGATGTGTGTGAGAGACCAGCACCAGGACATGGTACAAGGGTATCTTTATACGGGATCATGACAAGAAGGTGGCTGCTTCGAAAAGGTTAGGTATTTGTACCTCTTATTTCAGGTTGCTGACCTGGCTGCCCAGAACGTTCCATGTCAGTTACCCTCCCAGGCTTCATCCCATCCCCGCTGGGATAGGAAGGGCTGATTTCTGAAGATGGTACGCCTTGTCTAGAGTCTGTACAGCTGGGCAGTGTCTTGCCGTCCTGCCCTGGGCCTTTCTGCTAGTGATGGCAGCTCTGTCTGCATGGGGCCCGGGCTGTGTGATGTGGCAGCATCACACCAGCCCTGACATGTGGCTCTGAGTGGTACCTGACTACTTGAGGCAACAGGCGACAGAATCAGGCAGCTCAGCTCGTGCAGGATAAGTGGGTGGTGCCTCCCAAGAAGTTGGGGAAACTCCCCAAGCAAAAGACCAGGGTCCCTGGCCCCAGGGCCTTCCTTAACTGCAGAAAAGGAAGTCTTTACGTGACCCTACAAGCAGCTATGTCTGAGGCCGAGGACTCTGTGCCCCAGCTTCCTCATCCCTAAAATGTGGAAGTGACGAGAGCACCCCACCTTACGGGGAGATGGTTAAAGCCTGTGTGAGCTGTTACTCTGAAGGCCTCCCCCCAACGCCCACCTTTTCCTTTTTTTTCCCTTCTTATTACTTTCTGGACTGCAAGTGCAAGATGGTTTTCTTCATCCAAACATATTTCGTATATAACACAATTTGTCTTTTCCTTCTAAAACGAGTCAGACTTTGACCCAAGTACTGATCATTTTCTACAAACAACTGCGTTACTTTCCCTGAGAAATTGGCCTGATGCTGCAGCCTGGCTTAGGAGTCATTCTCTGGTTCTGGCACTGTTTTAATTTGAGGTAACTCTTTATGTGGGTTTACTGCCCACGAAGCTATTAGGACACAGAGAAGAGGGTGTGTTTCCTGTTCATTTTGCGTCTTGAGCACTGGCCTAGTGAAAGTCTCAATAAATATATAGGGACGAAAAGAAAATTAATCAGTACACCTAGACTTGGCCTCCCATGTGAGCCAGTCAAGCAATGCTCCCTCCTTTGATTTAAAATCCAGTAACCAGTAATCCAGTGAACCTTATTATCTAAGTCTCTAAGGTTTATGGGACATTAAAGTTGGCCTTCCTACTATTTATGAAGCTTTATAGGAATCTACATAGATTCGTGTACAGCCATCAACTTGGAATCCTTCTTAAGGACAGTGATTGTAGGCATACTCTATTCGGATTAAATCTGAAGTACATTTCAAGAGTAAGTTTAAGTAAAGATACTTAAAATTGCTATCCTATCAGTTCTGCAATACATTTTTATCACAGGAAGTTAAATCCTTAGGTCAAATAGGAGTTTTGTGGTCCAGAACACCATTTGTGTGACTTACTGGCTAAGCCTAGAAAAACTATAATACAGCAAGTTTTGTTGAAATGGAATTCGGTTTATCATATTAACAAACAATAGCGTTAGCTAATATTGAAGAAGTTTTTATCATATGCCAGATATGGTCCTTGCAACAACCCTATAAGGTTGGTATGCCATTATTCACACCCATTTTGCAGATGAGCACACTGAGGCTCCAGGAGGGAAGTCATTTGTCCGAGGTTGCACGGCTCACGAGCAGGGACGCACCTGGCTTCAGAGTGGGGCCTCTTCCCCACCAGGCTGAGAGGCAGGAGAGCAGAGTGGTTAAACGGGGATCCAGTTCTCTCAGCACTGCCTCTTCCGAGCTTTGTAAACCCTGGTCAGGGTCCTAACCCTCTCGGGGCCTCGGATTCTCACTTGTAAGTAGGAAAAAAAAGACCCTCATTGGACTGAAGGAGGCTAATGCATGTTATGTGCTTAAAACAGTGGACCACACGGTCAACAAGCATAAGATGCTGTAATCGAATTCCATCACCATTTTTTGCCTTCTTGATCAAGGCCAGCTTTACGTCATTGCTTTGGGTTTAATTGCAAAGGCACGCGCATCCCGCCCCCAGCCCTCCCACGTGAAGTTAGCGAGCTGCCTGCTCAGCTGTCGGTCTCTCTCTGTTGTCTGCTGGGGAAACCCTTCTGAACTGCCAACACCCACGAGAGGAGTGACATCAGTCACCAACATCTTCGTGTCAATTAGTTGATCACATCCTCCCCGATGCCAGGAGAGCCAGGAGGAGAGAACTGGGGGCAGGCAGGCTTTAGGAAGAGAGGAGCTAAGGTAGGGGCAGTCGGAGATCAGAGGAGGCTCAGAAAGGAGAGATGCGAACTCAACGCTGGCCAAGCGTGATGAAAAAAGGCTGGATACCCAAGACAAGTCCCTTTTGAGCTTTTCTTACTCTTGACTCCTGGGACTTTGTTAAAGATGTTCAAGAACACAGTGTATCCTTCCTGCCCTATGAGTCCTTTCCTGAAACGTGTTAATGTGTGATTATTGTGGCACAAAATTTACAAATCACACCTGTGGCGCCATTTGAAGTACTCAGACTGCCCCGAGGCAGTCCTGTGCCTTCCATGATCTTTGCATCCATCAGTCTTCCTCAAAAAAATTGTTAAAAATGGTAACTATTCTTCAGGTTGTTTTCGCCTGTGTGATTATAAATGCTATTATAATGCTTTGATATTATTTCAATAGAAAAGCCTAAATCTGTTAGAAGAATACACACACACACACACACACACACACACACACACATATAGTGGTTATTACTGCTAATGATAAAGTACAGTTTATTTTAAATCCTTGGATGAAAATGTGCCACCATTGCACTGTAACAGTCCCGTTGAGTTCCACAGGCTATGGCATGCTATGTTAATTTCAGACATTTATTTTGGTTAGTTACAGTTTTGTTGCTGTTGTTTTTAATATTAGAACTTCCCCTCTGAGCACTCCACGTGTGCTCCTGAGCGGTCCAAACCAAACAAGACCTGTGATTATTTAAAGAAGCCACTTTGATTCCCCAGTCCGCTCATCCTTCTCAGGTACAAAAATAACACATTGTTTTATCTATAAGAATCCTTTTTCAAAGGAAATAAAAAGCGCAGACAGTTTCCTTCCTGGCTAATTTGTGAACCTCTTTAAATATGTTAAACATAGCCACAGACACAACTTATTTCCCTGGTTTCATTTCCTAAACTCAACCTGACAAGATAGGTCAGTGTGAAGGGTCTATACTGCATATATTAGGAAATCAAGTCTAAAGCTTTTTTACTTTTTTCTGTAAATTTATTTATTTATTTTTGTCTGTGAAGGGTCTTCATTGCTGCGCGCTGGCTTTCTCTAGTTGTGGTGAGCGGGGGCTACTCTTCGTTGTGGTGCGCGGGCTTCTCATTGCCGTGCTTGCGGAGCACGGGCTCTAGGCGCGCAGGCTTCAGTAGTTGTGGAGCACGGGCTCTAGAGCGCAGGCTCAGTAGTTGTGGCTCGCGGGCTTAGTTGCTCCGCGGCATGTGGGATCTTCCCGGACCAGGGCTTGAACCCGTGTCCCCTGCATTGGCAGGTGGGTCCTTAACCACTGTGCCATCAGGGAAGCCCAAGTCTAAAGCTTGATTCACCTAATTCACAGCCACCAGAGTGAGAAGAATAAATGATTTAGACTCCAGAAGCATGAATCTAATTTCAGTGATGAGATCACTAGGCAGGTACTGCCTTTAACCGTTCTGAACGGCATCCAAGGATGAAATTTTTTTTTTTTTTTTTTTTTTTTTTTTTGCAGTACGCGGGCCTCTCACTGTTGTGGCCTCTCCCGATGCGGAGCACAGGCTCCGGACGCGCAGGCTCAGCGGCCATGGCTCACGGGCCCAGCCGCTCCGCGGCATGTGGGATCTTCCTGGACCGGGGCGCGAACCCGCGTCCCCTGCGTCGGCAGGCGGACTCTCAACCACTGCGCCACCAGGGAAGCCCCAGGGATGAAATTTTTATTCAGTGAGCCCAGAGTACTTCTGTTCAAGATCCCGTGTCTCGTTCCCAAGATGCACATACTGTCAACTTTCAGAAATTCTTCCTATTCAAAATGATATCTTTATGTGGAGCTGAAACCTGCCTCTTTGAAATTTTACCGCCATCTCCCTTCCTTGGTTCTGGTTATCTTTTCTGGTGAGTCAGAGAATGAGGCCAACATCTCCTCTGTCTGAAAGCCCTTTACATATTTGAAGAAAACAATCCTGTCCTCCCCAAGTGGACTCATTTTTAGACTAAACATCCTCATCTCCTTGCACTGTTTTATCATTACCGTATTAGGATATGGCTTCGTTTGTTTATGCTTCTCTTGGAAATAGGTACAGATATTTCATGTGTGGTTTGATGATGGCTGATCAGGTAATTTCTCAGCTAACCACAGTTTTTCAGCAGAGAGGCTGGATACAGCCATCACTCTGAGAGCAGAGAAAAAGTTGCAAAAGAGAGCAAAGGAGACGGTGGAAAAACTATAAAAAGCAGACACAAGAACTCAAAACAGGGCTGTTGGGGGCAATAATGGATGAAAAGAAGAAGTCATATGTATAGTGTCTGCAGCTACCTTGCAGATTAGACCATTTCTCTAAGTGATATTGAAGATTGATGCCCCATAAGGAAAAAGAGGTCATGAATCAGAAGTACCAATTCCTCGGGGTCGGGGAGGGGTGGATTGGGCGTTTGGGATTAGCAGATGCAGACTATCATATAGAGAATGGATAATCAACAAGGTCCTACTGTTTAGCACACGGGACTATATTCAATATCCTGTGATAAAGCAAAATGGACAAGAATATGAAAAAGAATGTATATGTATAACTGAATCACTTTGCTCTGCGGAAGGGTTAACACAACATCGTAAATCAACCATACTTCAGTAAGATAAATTTAAAAACAAAAGTACCAATTCCTCAGAAAATTCAGTGGGCTAGCCAATAGGAAGTGGTTAGAATTGTTTAGACTCTGTCATTGCCAAGGGAGATATCAGTGTGGGAGGTCCAGAGCTGCCACGTAACTCGCTGTCTTCTTTCCTGCCCCATCCACTTGGCCAATCCGACATCCTGCAAGGTCTCCTTCCGAGGTCAAGTCACTCGCCATATCATTTTTGGCCTCTAGGAAGTCCTTTAGCCCTTATCAGCAGCACTGCGTAGTCTGTTTTATACAAACTAGGGTTTCTGTGTTACCCACGGGAGGAGCTCAAAATGTTTATTGATCTGGTTCTAACGGTTTCATGTTCCCCTTAATTTGCCTTCCAACTAGGTTTTCAAAGCACAGAGAGGTTAGGGATCGTGACTTGCACGTCCATATCCTGCAAAGTCCTGGGCAAATGTATAAGTGGTTGACTTAATTTAATTGGGCTTCTCTCTTATGCCCTCAACAATACAGTGATGTGTTTCTTTTTTCAGACATTCACTGGTGGTTTTCTAAAGAGATTAATCCAACGAACATTTCTTGAGTGCTCTGGACCAGAAAAGTGAATAATGTGCAATGATGAGCATCGTATTAAAGGTCCATGCCAAGCGCTGTGGGAGCACGGGGTTCAGGGGGCATGGTGGTGAGACAGGAGGGATGAGGTGTAGAGAAAGTGACCCAAGAGCGAAAGTGAATTTTAAAAGATGAGTAGGATTACTATATATAAAACAGGTAAACAGGACCCACTGTAGAGCACAGGGAACTCTACCTAATATCTTGTAATAACCTATAATGGAAAAGTACCTGAAAAAGAATATGTATCTGTATGTATAACTGAATCACTGTGCTGTACACTTAAAACTAACACAATGTAAATGAACGGTACCTCAGTAAAAAAGATAAAAAAATAAAAGGTAGGATTGTCTGGGGGAGAACAAGTTGGGAAGGAAGGCTGTTCAGACAAAAGGAAAACGGCGTGTAAAGGGCAGAGGACCAGGGGGAGTGCGGTGTGTTCCGATCTAGTCCACGTGGGGGGCCTGGGGCGTGTGAGGGGGATGAGAGCTGAGGCTGGAGGAGCAGCATGTGGAGGACCGAGTGCGCTGGGGTGAGGATAACGGTCACCAGGAACCGCTGCGAGATTTCCTTCAGAAATTCTTACATATTCTGAAGTCTACTGGGGAGCATTTGCAAATAGGCTACTGAAGAAATTCCATCTCTTCACGTAAAACCTCAGCGAGCCATAGATGTGTATACACCTAAGAGGTGCCAATTCGAAGACTTTATGGTGCTATCAGTGTTATGTTTTCTGGGATGATTTTTGGCTTTGGAGAATTGAAATTGAGGTCTCATCTCTGTTCTAAATGGAAGCCACATGGCCAGAGTCCACGGTCAGATTAGGCCTCTTTAGGTTTTGCTGCTCAACAAAACTGTCTGAGGAAGCCCTTGGAATATTTTTCTTCCACGTGGCCCGTTCATTATGTGTTGCTTCTCTCTGATAGTATTTTGCAGCCTACTTCGTGTTAAAAAACCAGTTTACGAAAACGGTGGGAAGAGCCAGCATGTGTGTAACTGGTGGGAACTGGAAAAAGAATGGATAATTTCCAGCGTGTGGGGTTTTTTTCTCTCTACACCCGTCTTCTGCCTTCTTGGATTTCTTTCTCACAGGTGTGGCCACTCTGGTCATTCTCGGTGGGTCAGTGTCACGGCTCTGGCAGCAGCTGGCTCTCCTGTCTTCCGGGAACTACTGTCCCCCACGGAGACTGTGTTCCGACGGTGGCCTGTGTCCTTGCCTTCAGCCTCCCCAGGAGGGGGACCAGCCAGGCCTTCCCAGCGGGACGGGGAGGGGAAAAGGAGGTCAGGGAAAGGAACAGACTGGAGGGGCAGCGGGACGTTGGGAGGTGGAAAGTTCAACAAACAGGGAAATAGGTGTCTGAGCAGCTTCTCGTGCTTTCTGGAGCAGCTGTTTACCTTGCACGGTGAGGTATGCCGAACTCTCCGTGGACCCCTTCTGGTTGGTGGCTTTGCAGTGATAGACACCTTCATCCTCTTCCGTGACTCTTTCAATAAACAGCGTGCTGCTTCCTGGTCCTAAAATAATTCCTGGGGAGTGAGAGATGTTTAGATTAGTGAGCCTGGATGACAAACCAAAACAGCCACTTCTGTAACACAACCCTCTTCCTATCATTATGCCTTCGGACGAGGAAATCCAAGCTCTGGTTCACCTGGGCCAGGGCTGCATATTGGTTTTCTCTCCTCCAGGCTTTTTCATGGTACCTTCTATAGCTCTGAGCCCCTACTTTGGAGATGCAGATCTGACCCAGGCCAGAAAGAAATGAGATGGGGCTACCGCCCCCAACTTGAAAGAGCACGTATCAAGGAGGTAGCATATCTATTAATAATAATAATAATAATAATAATAACTACCATTTCCTCAATGCCCGCCGTGTGCCAGGCACAACCGACACCCCATTCCTATCTTGACAACCACCCTGTAAGGGGTTATCGTCTCCATCTTTCAAACGTGGACACTGAGGTTTGGGGAGGTTAAGGGACTCAACCGAGAGCGTGCAGTTTTGATGGAAAGCACATTCGTGGCTCAGGGGTCAAAGCCAATCCCATTTCGTTGGTCACAGTGGTAAAGAGCTTGGGCTGGGCTTTAATCGAGGCCTCACCAGCACAGCTCTGTCACTTTAGGCCAGTTACTTCACCTTTCTGTTTCAGTTTCCTCAGTCTTAAGATGACCGTGAAAGCAGTTCCTACCCCATCAACGGGAGAATGAATAGCAAGTGCCCAGCACATAGTAGGTGCTCAGTAAATGCAGGTTTAAGTATTACTATGGAGCCGGTGTGAAGGAAGGAGCACCTGGCTTCCAGACCCAGTCGCTTCAATAGCAAGTACTGTCCCCACGTAGTTGAGTACTGACTCTGCTTTAGTCTGTGGCAGAGACTGGGTGGTGGGGGCAGGGGGGGTGGTAGGGAGGGGCAGGCTAAGACACCGTGTCTGTCGAGAAGGGAAAATCAACTCATACCAAACACAACATACATACATTCTCTCTCTCTCCCCCCGACACAAACACACACACACACACACACACACACACACACACACACACACCAGCAAACAGAAAATGTTTGATGAGTGAGAATAAATACATGTAGCACAGCGGACCCAATCAGATGTAAAGTGTGGCCGGGGAGGTGCTCAATAAGAATAGGCAACTCAGGGAAGGCGTCATGGAGTATACGGGCCTTGAGTTGAGGTCAGGTTATCAGAGGTGATGGGAGAAGGGGGCCATTGAGAAAAGGCATGACCCTGAAATGAACACGCACCAAGTGCTTGTTCCGGAATAAACTGAACCCGACCGGACCAGAGGCTGTATTTTGTTAGTTGAAATCGTTTGTATTCTCCTGATTATAAAAACTGTATCTGATATAGAAAACTTGAGAAATATTGGAAAGCATAAAGAAAATGTGAAAAGACAAAGAAACCTACAATCTCACCCCCGGTCAGTTATCCTTTAGTCTTTTTAAAGTGGCCTTTTTTACACAGCTTGTTCATTGGCATAATGACTATTTTTGAGGTCCACTGTGTACTGGACACTAGTCTAGATGCTGGTGATACAGTAATAAGCAAAGGCAAATGAGTCCTCGCCTGCAAAGGGCTTAAGTTATAGCTTGGGAGAAGTACCAATAAAGAATGTCATTTCAAGTAGCCATAACGTTTGTGAAGGAAATAGACCAGGTTAAGGAGGTCACGAGTTAAGGAGGGTGGAGAAGCTACCTTAGGTGGGGTGTTCTGAGGAGGCTCTGAGCACGTGACGTTTTGAGCAGAGACCCGGGAGGTGGGCACGGGTGAGCAGGTGAGGACCTGGAAAAGGGCATTCTAGGCACAGGGGGTAACAAATATAAAGCCCATGGGGCAGGAAGGAGCTTGTTTAGGGAAAGATACAGTGGCTCTGTCCTGGGGTGACTGTGTCTGTTGGAAGTGGTAGGGATTGGTGGCGCTGGGGATCTTTTGAAGGCTTGCTTCGGGGTTAGCATGTGGTACATGAAAAAGAGTAATAAAAGTCTGACTTCAGGGTTGATAGTTTGAACAGCTGGGAGGGTGGTGGTACCTTTCCTGGGGGAGGGGGGGGGAAGCAGGTTTGAGGGAGAAAAATCAAGAGTTCGGTTCTGTTTCGTGAGGTTTCATTGGGGGCCCAGGGAGGAGGTGGGGGTTAGAGCCGGTGGCACGGACTCAACATTCGGGAGGCATGGAAAGCCAGGGGAATGGACACAAAGCCATGGGAAGTGAGTCCGGAGAGAGACGACAGCTGGCCTGAAGGCTGAGCCCCGGGAAATTAGAGAAAGAGGAAGCAGCAGGGATTGAAAAGGGGTAGGCTGGGAAGTTGCAAGAAAACCAGGAAAGCGTGATTCCTAGAACCAAGGAAAGAGCTCACGATGGAGAAGAGAGATGGGCTACGTTCGGTGCAGCTGAGAGGCTACAAAGAAGGGAGATCACAAACCACTGGGTTTGGCCATGAGCCGTTTCAGTGACATCTGGGAACAGAAGCGACAGGAGGGGATGGGCGGGATGGCTGTCACTTAGAGACAGGAGGGGATGGGCGGGATGACTGTCACGTAGAGACAGGAGGGGATGGGCGGGATGGCTGTCACTCAGAGACAGGAGGGGATGGGCGGGATGGCTGTCACTCAGAGACAGGAGGGGATGGGCGGGATGGCTGTCACTCAGAGACAGGAGGGGATGGGCGGG